>JAPMOB010250785.1:29030-52016 GCA_029875015.1 Lepomis gibbosus | reverse complement strand
AATTGAGGATACTTTGTTATCACATTTGCAACTTACTGGGAAACAGTATTTAATCTTTTGATGTGAATACGTATGGGACACTTGTACTGCCTTTTCCACATTTGTTTATGCTGCACTGATAGATGTGATAGTTTTAGCTTTGAGGTAACACACAGAATCCCAGTGAGGAATGACAGCTAGTAGCAGACATATCACTAACTTGGACTATACCAGCAAGTTAGTTATTTCATCTGTGGGTACAGTGTCCACAGATGTCAGCTGCAGAAACTTATAACATTAGGTCCCCTGGCAATGCATGTAATAGGCTGGAAATAGTTTTATTTTTCTTGGCATCCTGTACATTTTCACTCCTTTTCACCCTTTCCTTACCCTTACCATAAGTCTCTCAATACCTACGTCAGCGTTTTGTCAACTGTCTGCATACACATCTCAAAATTTCATGCAGACATATGAATCCGAGTTTTCCTACATTTTACTGTTTTACTCGAATCATACCCCCTTGACCCCCATACCCTAGACGCATATGTCTGGATAATATCCCACCTCTTCCACTTTATTAGGTACATCTGTACAATCTAATGAAATCCAATATAATAGCTCTGTCATACACTCTACCCATATGAGTTACCCATATAATGTTCAGTTTTTGGTGACTGTGTCAGAAATGTATAAATTCAATAATAATATTTGTTTGTATTGATAATAATGGTGCACCTAATAAAGTGGCCACTGAGTGCCTATTCCTCAGCTCGGCAAGTTCAACAGGGCTACATAAACTTTCCTATGAACCTTTTTTAATGGCTTTATTTTTTGTCTTCAGACCGCTTCCTTTTCATGGCTTTTCTAATATTAAATTTGTGTAAGAGGAAGGTCCCATGGTGCAAATTATGAAATTTTACAAATGTTCATCTTCACAAACTCAAAACATGTTAAATCTATAAATAAATAATAAATAATGAACTTACCACAAGTCACATGGTCAGCGGATGGTTCAGCTGACAAATGTGGATGTTGGCTTAATGGTTGATGGGAAAATTTCTTTGACGTGTCCCTCCTCAGATCCGCACTCTGCGTCTGAAGCTGTTATCTGAGGCGGCAGCAGAAGGGAGGCTGGTGAGAGGAGCCAGAAACCAGCTGAGGATGTATCTCACCATGACTATAGCAGCAGCACAGCCCATCTTCATGTACTGGCTCACCTACCACCTCATCAGATAAAACCTGGAACGCACACTTGTACACTCATTGCGTAGAAGACAACCCCCGTAACTCCCCCTAAAAACACTCAAGAAAACAAACACACACATATCACAGAAGCTGGACTTGGATGAAACACATAACGGCCACATTTGTCTGGATAATATCCCACCACTTTCCAGACATAAAGACAGAACAACACATTCACAAGACTCACTCAATGTGTGCTTGGGGCAAAAACCACATACGTTACAAGACGATAAAGAGACGATGTGAGGCATCACTGCCTTTTCTCTCGCAGCACAGCTCCACGTCATTAGTATTGCCTTTATTTGTCTTTTTTTTTATGTTCTGTCTTCAAAGATTTCTAGCGAGAGTAAGTGGCTTTAAGTTGTTTTTCTATACTGTAATTATTTGTTATGTTTTTTAGGAATATTTAAGTATGTATGTTTGTGTAAGTAGTATTGCTCTTATCTGATATCTCATTAAGTGGTTTTTTTCTGAGCCGCAGAAAGAAAGCACACAAACCGTCCATTTAATGAAAAGAAAAAAACTCAAATTCAGGTTTAAAAGCGATCAAGTGGCTCTGCTTTAATGGTTGAGTAGGATTACTTTTCCCCCTGGTCCTAATGTTTGTTTCATGGCTGAGAAAAATACCTGTTCTGTCATCACTGGATCTGGAAAAAAGGGTTATCTGGTGTGTTCGTGTGGGTGTAGTGCCCCCCCATGTGATCTGTTTAAATCCTTTTGTATGTGCTTTGATACATGTATGAGCTTTGCTGCCTGACAACTCTTGAATAGAAACTGTGTAAGCCACGTTAAGGTGTAGACCTCACGTTGAAACGTCGAGTTGACTTTGATAGCCGTTTTAAAACCAAGTAAATTATTTACTGCTTTTCATATTGAAAGTCAGATGAAATAAAGAAAGGAAAGAGATGAGCTGGGCTGTTCTTTGAAAATAGTTTGTGTCCTTGAGATACTTAAAATATTTTAATGTCCAAAATGCTTTCTTGTGCTTGTAAATCATCTAATGTCACTATGAAACAAGCTTCTTCTTTTTATGTAGCCGATGCTAACTCAAACCAGGGTATAATTTACATCCACTTACATTAATTCAGGAAACTGCATTGTCCTCAGATTAAAACGTATTATTGATGAATGCTAAAATGCTTATCTCTTTTAACTTTAGGTGCCAATAAGAACTTCTTCCAAAGGTTTTGACAAAGTGCTCACTTAAATAATAATCCCGAAGTTGCAGCATCTCATTAAATCTTTTTTCATGATAGATTCATCATGATTCATGATTTTCATGAAGAATAAATGGACCCTGTCCAATGGTCGAAGTAGGCTGAAGGCATAAAACGGATCAAATAAGCCATTGAAATGATGTGATGACTGAAAAATAAAGTTTGACTGATGCAGCTGCGAAGGTGAGAGTTGTTTTGTGATCAAATTTCTGTCTGAATTGCCTTTTCTCATGATTTTTTTTCTGTCACAAACGGTTGCAGATAAATTTGTATGACCGGAAATACAGGCCTTAAGTTTATAAGATACATGTTTGCACTCTTTAGTTTGAGGTGGATAATGAGCCAGCTTTTAACTACAAAATTGAGAATGGTATTTTATTTATTTTTAAGACAATGCCAATTTAACTGATTCTGCCCACTAGAGAATGAAATAAACTTATAGAATATTTTGTGTGGTTTACAACAAAACAATAAAACATTAAAATGACTCCAACATGATAAACTCAAAGCTCGTATTTATTAACTAGGTTCTTAAGGTACAAAGGGCAATGAAATAGTCATTTTCCTTTATTTCACGCAGTTGGGTTTTTTATGACAAACAAAATATTTGCTATAAGATTTAAGCTTGTATGAGAAAGAGAAAAAGTACTTAATGCTAACAATGTCAGGTGTCAAAAAAGTGAGGTTATCATCTCAGTACAGTAGCAGTGACAAAGCAATGGCAACAACTGCTGACTTTATATATAATGAAGTGAAAAATGATTTAGAAATTTTGGCCCAACATTCACCCCAGGTCACATGACCTGGATACTAACACTAGTGATTCTATTTAATGTATGCATCCTGATCCTGTACGTGATGAGCATAAACATTTCAGGACACATTTACTTCCTTTCAATCTTTCCTACTAGTGGATGTTTTAGCTTGTGACTTGACAACGCTGAATAAATATGTGAAAACACTGGTTCTAAATCTAATAGTTAAATAACTGTAAACCACACTGTTGATCAAACATGATCAACATGACTTCAATATTTAACATGTGCAAGTGGCATCAACATTAACAAGTGAAAAAAAAGCATGCATGTATTACTGCCCACTTTACTCAAATTACTAAATGACAGTACATGGGCTGCTGATCAACGGATCAAGTTAGAACTTACTTTATGACAATAATATAGCAGTGTCTACATTTAGAAGAAAACATTACATTTGGTAGATTATAGAGACAAGAAGCCCCAAAACTAACTGGAAACAATCAAGAAGCATTCGTTGTGACTTCAGCCTGCAGGGTCTTCTTTCCAGAAGCCTCTGTTGTGATTAATAGCCTGAAGTAGCCTGGTGTGCATTGTCCTCTCGACTGGGTATCTCTGGTAGATGGGCAGTAATAACAGGCAATGACAGGTGAGGGATTCTGGCAAGTGGAGGTCAGTGGTATCTGGCAAGACAGCGACTCTCATCTTGATGCTCTCCATACCCAGGAAGGGCACACGGTCACAGCCGGTCAGGAACACTGGCAACAAAAACAAGGAAGAGATAATGCTAAATGATCTGAAATTCATCTTCAATTAAAGAAAACTTTGTAGATTACTAAGACAAACATCTACATCTTATTCTCTTAGCTCTTCCTTAAGTCTGAAACTTACCACTCTGCTTGTTAAGTAAAACTTAACAAGTGATATTAAGCACAACACTTACAAAGGAATTTTTTCTTTTCCTCTGCGGTCAGTTTCTCAAACACCTCCCAGAAGGTAACAATGTTTGGATGCTCAGCATGGTAGTCTCCTTCATAAACGGTGTTCTGTTTGGAAAAATAAAAATAAACAAATGTAAGTAAAAATCTTACAAGCATTCTAAATTAAAAGTGCTGTGCTGATGCCTTTACATCTTTTGTCCTGGTGACTGCAAACTATATATGATGGTGGCAGCATATTACTTCCAAAAACAAGTTATTGTCATTTGAGAGTAATTAGTTATATTGAAATATTTCTGTTTCTGAATTGTAATGCTTTACACTACTTTTGCGTGACTGTTGAGTTGCTTTCACTGCTTTTTGATGTGCCTGCATAGGTGGGTTCTAGTGATCCACAGATCGGGTGGGTCTGTCATGGAAATCAACATTCTGATTAATAGCGAGTGGGTTGCGGATGTGTGAAATAAGATGGACTGTCTACCCATTAAGTACAGCAGCATAACTTCATTCATTATTTAAATTTCCCAACATTCTGACAGTGGAAAATTAAGATTTTAAACAAAAACCTAATAAAATACTACACATTGTTAAAGATTAAACCAGTGGTTCCCAAATTTTTTGGCTTGTGCCCCACAAGAAAAGACTGTTTAGTTGGAACCCCTTGTCACATTTCTGATTTCCCCTTTTACCTTCTCAAATAGTTTCATTTAAGTCATTATTTCAGACTCATAAAACCAAAGATTAAAGAAATGTTTTTTTTAAATGAATATATATTTGGGTAGCAGAACTCTTGCCCTTCGTTTTTACCCCATTAATCGTTTCACAATCACTCAGACTTATCTTGTGATTTTTTTCAAAGGGGACCCGACCCCTAGGTTGGAAACCACTAAACTACCTAACTTGACCAGCTACAACAGTAAAAGGCAACTAAAGTCTTGTTAAATATTAATCTAATAATGTCATATCTTAATATATATATTACTCACATGTAAATTTAGTTTTTCTTACTTTAAGCACATTTTGCTGATAATACACTTTTACTTAGTAGGACTTTGAAAACAAGACTTTCAAATGTAATAATTAAATAATACATTTTTTGTAGACTGTTGTTCTGGTAATTTTACTTCAGAAAAGAATCTGAATACCACTAACTGTATATAATTTATCTAAGAATCATTTTGAAAGCAAATCACAAGTTTTCCTGCGTTATGTTACAGTATTGCTGCAAAAAGGTAATCCATCAGCAAACATTAAGTCATCCTTTTGTATTCTTTGGTCCAAGTTAAGTCAAGTTTTTGGTGTGTTCAGGTGATAGTGGCAAAACACACAAAACTGTGGCAATTATTTTCAAATCTTTGTTTCTCCCGCTCACAACATAAAACTAATATGTGAAAAAAATGTTCATTCAGTCTTGTTTGCTGTATTTTGATTTCTGACTCTCTTCACGATTCATGAGTTTTCAGCAGACCTGCTTGAACACGTCCCAGTCGTAGTTTTCTTGGCCCACCATCACTGCCTGCAACTCCTCCGGCTGGAAGAACTCCACCACGTTGATGTCACACACTTTGAAGAACCCTCTCTTGAACACCTCAAACACTCCCTCCACCGATTTGTTGAAGGCATAGTTGACAAAGGCAGCTATGAAATCTTTCCTATTAAGAAAAAAAAAAAGTCTCTCTCTTCACATGAATGTTCCTTATATAATCTGAGAGTAGCTCCACACTAAATCTTGAATGGCAGAAAAGTATTGTTGCACTGCTGACAGTGTGAACTCATGCTGCATGTTTGACTGACCCAATCGGTCAAAGGAGGGATTTTGCAGTTTGCAAAGCATGAAACCACTTTAAAGTTAACTGCCAGATGGCAGCAAAACCAGCATTTTCGGCTGACGTAAGACTGGCTAATTATGTGTCAAGAGTACACTTTGTGAAAGTCAGGACCATATCAGAGACACAGACAGACTGATGTGAAGCAGACTCTAAATCTGTGCTGTTGTGAGAGCAGATTGTAACATACAGTAATGCTGGATAAACATACCTGTTTGACCACGTTACAAGTTTTCCAGGTTCTGTCGGATCAAGTTCAACTGTCTCCCCTCCCCAGCTCACCTGTAATGAATCATATTTACAGTTAGATCATATATTGCAGTCACACACATGTAGGCAACAGAGTCACAGTTCTGAAACTAGAAGACCGCGCTCAGTAGAGTTTGCCAGAGATCTCCACCAGATGCGTCTGGGGGCATTTGGGTGGGGAAAAGGGAGTGCAGGGCAGGCTATGTGTCCAGCATGTATGTATCAGAGAGGTGGAATGAAGGGGATTTTTTTGTGTAGAATAATGTATGTTTTATTATATAGATGTATGCAAAACTTTTAATAAAGTATTTTTGTATAGATTAGTCTCATTATCCTTAAAAATGTCTAGAATTGTGTAATGGTATTGTAACCAAGCATCCTGCGTTCGCCTACCTTTATAAACTTAACAAGTAAACAATAATTATAATAATCTTATTGTGGTAGTAGTATAGTGTCTAGCTTTAGTGGGTCATAACATATCAGGTATGGAATTAATCTGCAAATGCTCTGCTTCAAGATGTGACCAAACCTTTCTATGGATGTCATGTCAGTTTTTGAGCCGCAACAAAGTTTAGTAAGCTGTGAAAGTGGAAATGCCTTTTGCTATGTGTAACCTAATGCATATCGTATAATGACAAATATTGCTGAAAAAAGTCTAAGCTTTACAATGGCAATAAAATAAGTTTTTCAAAAATGATCAATCACCACAACCACAAGAGGATAGATATGCATGCACACACACGACCAAAAGCATGATCCTCTCCAAGGCTTACACCTAGGGGAGATAGTGACACTAGCAGTGATTTATTATGCAGTATTGTAGAGTATAGTAAACCTACAGTGAATGTAGTCTCCATGTCTTCAACTACTTCGGGAGTGTAGTCCTCTAACAATAACCGCAAAGACCTGAAAATACAGTTTATACAACATCAGTGTTAATGTATCTGCCAGTCAACTACAGCAAAAGTGTCTCAAATCAAAACTACCAAACAGACTATATAACTGTTGTAAATCAAGGTGACAGAACAATAGCTGCAGATTGAAAAAAAGAGCAACAAAAATTGCACAAAATAAGAAATTGCAAAGCAGCTCTGTGTTGGAATTTTAAATCTTACTCTCCGACTACAGGATCAAACTCTCTCAGGTCATCCAGTGAGGGTTTGATGCTAAGCAGCTTCTTGAAGAGAACCAGTGGGCAGGGCAGGTGGACAATGTTGTGGTTGTAGAGAGCCAGCCCACACAGAATGCCAAACAGGAAGTAAGTCTTCTCCTCCACTTTTGGCTGTTTTGGCGGTTGATGACAGACACACCATTAAGATTTAGTACAATTAAATAACTGTTTTGTAAACGTTTTTTCAGGGAGATTAAATCAAATGTACGTTATGCGTTGCTTTAAGATGAAAAACCTTTACATCCTCAGCTTGTTTGAGAGCAAAACTGTAAACCTTGGCATCAGAGATCCCGTAAACACAGGATTACTAAATGCAAGGATTTAATACTTAGAGTAGTTTTCTCTTTAATTAACTGGACTTACCCTTGGAGGGAACCAGGCCAGAGTCTTACTCTCGTTGTACATGAACATTTCAGACTTGGGAACTACCAGCTCATCAAACAAATGCAGGAAGAGGTCCTTTTTGTTGACATACGTCACCTTCCTGTCGTCCACAAATTGCACCTAGAAAGGATAGAATAATACTTTTTTAAAAACTCCACTGAAGTGTTCTTGAATACTAACTGAATTGCCATCAGCTTTAAATATAAATACCCATGCACTGGAGCAACCCTTTAACTTAATTATTAATTAAATTTAAATTATTCTGAAATTGCGTAATATAAACACAAATTTTGCTTCAAAACACTAAAGCTGGTAGAACTTGGACGTTTTGATGGTGTGTTTACCAAAAGCTCCCTTTTGAAGGCACAGTGGTCAGCTGAGGCGAGCTGCCTGAAGGTGTCCTCGACAAGGTGAGTTCGTCTCAGTGTTAGCTGGAAGACTGGAGCAGGGGCAGAGTCTGCGGCACCTGCCAGGGATTCATCAGGCAATGCCAAACTCCATTCATAAATTAAATGATGCGCTTTCTGTAATTACAAAACCCTTCTTCAAAAAGAAATCTACTTACACATGGAAAGCCATTTTAATATAATCATTAAGTTCAAGAGATGAATGCTTAAATTAAATCTAGGGTGGGCAGTATATTGTTTTGGGGGGAGTGGCAGACTGAACAGAGGAGGTGTTTTAGATAGAAATCCAGCTGTCTCTTGCTAGTTTCTCTAAAGTTGCCAAACGCAGCTTTAAGAAACAATTAATTAATGTAAACATTTTGTGAAATGTTAACAAATGATCTATTTGGAAAGATACTGTACCTTCATAATCACTGCAAAGATGTTAAAGATGGCCGCCTTACAGACCAGAGTGAACAGGAATGGGTAGCGGCAGAAAATGGCGGGGGTGTTGATGTCATCCTTTAAGAAAATAGTCAATGTCGATCGATTTGCCAAAAAAATTTCAACAATAAGAAGGCCGACATCAAATTAAAACTAATCAAGACAGAAGATTGGATTGCTCCTCTGAAACACTGCAACACTGTGTATGCTGTAATGTTTATACCTCCACGTTAGAAAATTCCCACCACAGTGTGACGTCCAGGACTGGCTGCACATTACCGTGGATTTCTTCTACATAAAAGGTGCTCAATGGGACTTTGTATGACTTTCCAGCTTTGTTTGCCTGTGAAAAAATACATACATTACAATAAAGGACCAACAGTGGACAGTTTTAAAATATCTCAGCTCCGCTAACTTGTGATGCCTTAGTCAGTATTTGTCCCATTTTATAGGCTAAACAATGAATCACTTAACAAAAAATAGATCGGTTAGATCAGATGTGTGAATACGTTTAGGTAATTTTGATTACACAAAAGAGCAAACATTTATGGAAATGCAAGAGAAAATGCCCACACAACTGCATTTTACGCCATAAACTGCAAATTTAAGCTGCCTATGGGCTAAAATCCGATTCAATATAGATCATGTGTCCAATTCTGTGTTCATGAGCTTAGTCCCAGGATCTCCTTTCATCTTTGATCTTGAATTCAAAAAGTATAAAACAAGCACCAAACCCCCTGATGGCTGAAATAACACATAATAATATCACTGACTTTGTAGAGTAGCTTGAGAACTTCCAGCAGGTATTTCACTCCTGGGTTGTGAGTTTCCAGGAGGCCATTCTTTAGCATGAAGGCCAGGGCGTTTTTGAACACAAAGATGTGCCTGGTTATCATGGAGGGTGTCAGGGAAGACCACCAGCCTTCTGTAGAACAAAAAAAAAAAAAACACATATGGTTTCACATTTATCATTTGAATATCTCACATGTTCCAAAGTTTACTAAAGAGCAGAACAGTTTTATCTATTGTTGACAGTGTAGTATATTAGTGTAAATTTTAAACTCTGTAACACTGTACATATTGCAAGATATAGCATCACTGCACTTAGACTTATAAATGACTATATTTCTACAGTCTGCTTAGATGCTAAATGTATTTCATTAACTCTGTGTACTCTGCATAATTAATAAGTTGAATCTATCTATCTATTTTGGTTGCTATGTGAAAAGTATTTTGCACATCAACGGAAAGTGAAAACTTCTAATTAAAGCGAAAAAAAGTTTTGTGTGGTTGTTTACTTAGTGTTGCCCGATTCTTCTCATTCAGATCTGCGATAAGGACAGCCAACGGCAACACAATGTTCATGACATTAGAGTCCTCTTGGAGAAGAGGACATGTCAGCAGAATCAGGAGGACCTCCGGTGATTTTAGGGAACTTCTTGAAGCGACAAGCAAGTCAATCAGGACAGTAAGGCTTACCTGCATAGGAAAGAGATGGATGACATGGTAATGTTTACCCAGCATGCATTTGCTTGCTGGGTAAACAGCGAATTTTGTGACATTTTGTACTTGCTCAATAGAGAGTCAACTAAACATTACATGAGGACTAGTTCTCTCATTCAGTCAAAGTATGTCGTAAGCAACAGAAAACATGATCTCACTGATGCAGGAAAATAATGTTATGTTCTTAACTGATTGTTTGATCCATGGTATTGCAAGCAGCTTGTCGAAAGCTCGGCCAGCTGCCTCAAGATCCACAGTTAAGGCACCTGCTTCTGTTAGAGGCCCACTGATACCAACAGCACAGCATTAAAACAAAGTGGCCAATATGGGTGATTGACATTCAGATCATCTTTTAATTCTAAAGCTTACTCTTAACATCAACATGCTTCTAAACATCATAGAGAGCAGCAGCCAATAGAAAAATGACTCACTTGGCCTTTGTGAAACTTGCAACAAGACTTGAACTTGTGAAAAACATCGAACATATTTCTCTGTTGAATAAAGAAAGAAAGGCGGAGTCTTACAAACACTGTAGTTACAGCAATGTTTCATACATGCAGTGACATATTTATAACTGTAAAACAATTATGAAAAAAGGACCTCTTTGTCTCTGCGTTGCCGTATGTCATTGACAGCCATTTTTGTAGTTTTTCCTCATCAAGCCGTCCAGTTATCTGTCCTCGGTCTGAGCTCTAAAAAGACAGACATTTAAGATATTTAACATTAAAGCAAGACATAATTATTATTTAAATGTAAAATTCATCTGAACACTTTTTGATACGAGTAGACATTCAATCCAGTTAAAGAAACAAAAAAAATCTACACATTACCTGTGTAGGTGAAGTGTAAGTGAAGTTTGAATTCCACCCAGCTGATATTTTCAAGTCTGCTTAAACAAATTTTAAAAAAAACAATAAAAACATTTACAAATGTCATTTAAATCTATCTCACTAAATAGCCTACTATAACAGAACACAAGTTACCTTTCAAATGAATTTACTTAAATATTATTTTTACTGATTATTTTACTGTTGTGACTGTTTCTCGGAGGAAAATGTAAGGAAAGATCAGAGACAGGTCCATCTCATACACCTTAAAGCTGATGATACACAGAGCAACTTTTAGAGCAATCGTGCAGGGCAACATTTCCAACAATGGTGATGAGTAAAGATTACTACCGTAATCCCCTTCCCCCACCACTCTGCTATCCGCCCCGCACTGCCGCTATCCGTTCAAAACATAGTTGGACTTGACACTAACAAGATTGCCTAGCAACATTGCTCAAAAAGTATCATCAGCTTAAACCACTGAACATACAGCCCATAAAATAGATACCTTTGGGAATGGATGTTGTTCTGTCAGTGGTCCATGGAAGCTGCACCAGAGTGGGAATCAGACTGTCCTCTGGTCTTCCAGTCCCAATTTGACCTTTGACCCCATTGCCAAAAGCCCACAGCTGGCCAGAGGAGCCCAAAACCAGAGTGTGACGTCTGGGAGACAAGAAACAATTGTGAGAAACTTACAATAATGTAAAAGTATTTTATAAAGCAAAGATACATCCTAAGTACTTCAGTTAGGTATCTCAAGTTAGATACTGTAAACATGATTTTACCCTAAAATGCTAAAATTATATAAGCCTTTCTTAAATTAAAGAAGTTTCAGTGTTCACATTAGAACCATCCTACTGTGTGTTTTACCTGCCACAGGAAATCTGTGAGGCGGGTCCGTCCAAACCGTCGACCAGTCTGGGTTTCACTTCATCGGCAGAGGAGTTATGACCCAGTTGACCGTAGCGTCCCTCCCCAAAAGTGAAAACCTCGCCATCCTAGAAATCCCAGCAGTACATAATATCATAAGACGCAACCCCTTTAGACTGTAAATATCTTTATAATGTCATCATTGCGTCACATTCTGCATATCAAGCCACGTTAACAGCTGAAAACCAGGCTGAGGAGATTAGGGATGTTTGTACCTTTGTTAACACAGCAGTGTGTGCCTCTCCACAACTTATGAAGGAGACACCCAGAGGCCGGAGGGCAGGCACCACACAGATGTTGAACCTGCCTGTTAAAGATCATAAGAAAAAAGATGAAAAGAATCATGACACATATAAAGAGCTCTGGTAAATGAATAAAATATGACACCCAGAGGAGGAGGTGATAATAACCCAAACAATAACACAGTTAACAACATTTTCCGCTGTTCTGAAGACATTTTCCAGAATCCTCAACCTGATGAAAAAATATTTCATTTGAAGCATGATGAAAAAGATTTTTAACCAGATTTCCAAGTTGCAACTGTGTTTACTAACAAAAAAACATGGGTTTGATCAAATTGTGAACCCAAATTAAATATTTACATTTTCATACAAAATAGCATGTTTTTTTCATATATAACTAGCATGGTCATTTTAACACAGCATCTATACATAGCTGATACTGAAATATAACAGTATAGCTGGCAATAGTTTAGTTTGACTTAATTATTTTATTTAGTTAACATAAGTCTTAAATAAACCTCAAAAAAACAAAGAAAACAGCTACTTATGAAAAGATAAATCCACAGCTGAATTTGAGAGCTGGTCTGAAAACGACCAATGAGCCCCACCTTTATGGACACTCTGCTGCTTGCTAAACATGTACAAGTGATTTTGTCACTCAGTTAAAGTCAATTATTTGTACCCTTCTCATCCACCCTGTTGACCCCCAGCTGGCCAGATTTATTGGCCCCACAGCAGTACACCAGGCCTGGGAGTGTGAGGAACAGAGTGTGGGTCGCCCCGGCCGCAATCTGGGTCACTGCTATGCCGGTCAGAGCGGTCACCAAGACAGGTGTATGCTGCAGCGACACCTCCTTCCCCAGGCCAAGCTGACCATGACTGTTCAAACCCCATGAGAAGACATCACCTCCTGGAAAGTGGTAATTAGAGGAGAAAAATAAATATTTAACACTTCTTTTCAGAGAATGACAGAAAAACTGTTTTGGTATGAATATCTAATAATAATAATAATATGTACAATAATAATGTATTGTTCTTCAGTTAGTGCTCACAAACAAGCGTGTGTCTACACGTTTACAACACCTAAACACAATCATTATTAAAGTCACCAAATGCCATAATGGAATATAAATGGACTGTTCTGAGTTTCTTAATTTTAATTTATTTTTTCTCAGATCTGTTTTTTACTGGAATGTTACAGCTGTGTTTTCATGACGCGCCTACTACGTAGGCGTCTATTGTAAAGAACATCCACTTTGCTCTTCATGATGTCTGCAGAGAATTGGAAAAACTGGATTTGGCTCAGTGATATGGTGACATATGAAATAAAACCCAAATCAATACTACATCACACATAGTTAAATTTTGCAAGTTGTGAAACCAGAGCTGGCAATGTTTAATATAAAAGCAGAAAGACATCATCAGTGTGTTCAATGACATACCTTTAGTTAGTGCCAGGGAGTGGGAGTTTCCACAAGCAACTTGAATCACTGCTACTGGCATTGGTGGTATAGGCACACGACTGCATGTTGATGAGACAAGAGTAGGTTTTTAAGAAATGAGAAAAGGCTGCCTTTCAGTGCCAAGTATGCATGTGTGTATCTTCTACAGACGGAGATCTTGCCTTGGTCTCTGATGGTTGCACAGCAGATGCGGTAACATGCCTAGCTGTGCATCCTTTTCTGCGCCCCAGGAGAACACGTGTCCTGATGCACACACAGCCAGACAGTGGTCCTGACCACAAGCCATGGACACCACATTACCCAGCCCCTCCACGCGACCTTATACAGGATAACAGAGAATCACAAATATAAACACATGCAGTAGACATCAACTGGGATTTACAGTACAAAAATATATATCTAAACATAATAATTTCAATGCAACACTATACTAATTATCCTAAACTGTCATTAATGTGTCCCAAGCCACTGTATGAAGAATGAAAACTATTTATGTGTTGATAGAAGCCTATCTGACAGACAGAGGCAAACTTAAGCACAGCAGTACTTTGGTTTTTGTTATTTTTTTACATTCAGATTTCAACATAAGATCAGCTTAATGTGATGTGTGAACTGTTGTAGATTTAACACCACATTTTAGTTCCAGCTTAACCTGCTACAACAAAATGTTTCTTACACGCTAGTACATCGAAAGTAATAATCCAATGATTTATTCTAAAAACTATAATCATGATACAACCCTGAATGTCCAACTTTCCCACCTGCACGTGAACTCAACGCATGCAGTGCAGTTAAGTGAAGTTTAGTTAACTTTCGTTGCCTGGGAAGACATGAAGGAAACGAAACCAAAACTAAACTCAGCGAATACGCCTGCGTAATGTATGCTGTTATGCTTTATAGCATTCAACGGATGCAATAAACTCATTAAGTCAGCTTAAGTAAATAGAATAAAGTTCTTCCTTGACGACCTTGTCTTGACAGACTGAAAGGACCAAGGGAAATCAGAGAATGCCGCAGTTAAATTGTAGATACAGTCAGCAGGACAAGAAAGAAACCGTAACGTTATGTCTTGTGTATGTTTTAAATGTTATATCTAACTGGGCCTAACGAATTTTTATTAAAAAATATTTTAATGGGAATTAATAATCCTACTAAGAACATTACATGGATATTTTTATGTTATGTTGACTATTCTAACAAATATCACCATGATTTACCTGGTGTCCTTCCATCTTTACATTTCCTTCGTCCGAGTTGTCCCTGTGAGTTGTGCCCACAAGATAAAACGCCTCCATCCTTGGTAAGGAATAACGTGTGCTGGTCCCCGCAGCAGATGTCGGTTATAACCCCGGGGACAGTCCAGGACACCGGACTGAGGGCTGTCTGTGGACCGCACTGTCCACTGGAACTGTCTCCCCAACAGTACAGCTGTGCCATGTCTCTCCACCTGGACTGGACTGATTTGTTCACGTCCTCCGTGGTGGTCCTTTATTTGAGCTGATGCTGCCTTCACGTGCTGTCGTAGATATCAAATCCGTATTGGAAATATCCACTTAAACCACTAATTTTCCGAGTGTTGCATAGGGTGTCTTTTGTTAAAATGTATTTTTTACTGGGTAGAGTTTATTTACTTTAGACCAGAAGCAAACAGTACATAACCAGTAGGTTGAAAGACAGAGGTTCTCTAATTTTTGAGCTTCCCGCGAAATAGGGAAGGCAACATGAGAGCAAAAGATTAGATCTCCTAGCTTTCAAAAGTCACTTTCGTTTATTTAGGCTCTACGGACGAAATGTTCCACCCCTGTAAATGCAACTTCTATGTGTAATAATAATAGGTGTGACTGGCATTTCAGGCAACAGGGCAGTAGGCTAATTCCTCCAAATACAAAATGTGATGTGTAAGCATGTCAAAGAGTCAGCGTTTCAATAAAGAAACAGAAATGGCAATAAGGTATTTATACCAAATTATTTTATTTCAAATACATGTGTCATGATACATGATGATCTGTATGTTAACAGTACATGCATTAGATGTGGTATGAACTGATTTGTGACTAATTGTTTTTGTTTACTCAAAAATGAAACTCATGGTGGAAAAAAGATGCTGCAATTTTTAGGTGTTAGCTGCTTAGAAATAATCTCAACATATCATAAACAAATGTATATATACACATACACATTCTTGACTTTGTGTGCTATCATATT
The DNA here is from genome assembly GCA_029875015.1 of Lepomis gibbosus. Taxonomy (NCBI): domain Eukaryota; kingdom Metazoa; phylum Chordata; class Actinopteri; order Centrarchiformes; family Centrarchidae; genus Lepomis; species Lepomis gibbosus. The sequence continues at coordinate 36,252 of JAPMOB010250785.1, read as the reverse complement.
TATGGATTTTAAATCACAATGCAACAAGTGTCTAATAATCTTAAGTCCATGTGATATTGGGTGTTGCTAGAGGTAACCAGATGAATGGTGCTCTGTCAAAGGGGCATTGCTTCAACTGTCCTTGAATATTTTCTTTCTGTCGGACCGACTCCTCCCTGTTGATCATGACATCTAAAATTGAGTAGACACCTATAGACCCATCCTCAAAGCCCACAAACACATACTGCTGCTTCCACGCGACCAGAGTCAACGGCTTCTTAGACAGACACACGCTTCCTATTCTTTCCCCGTCTGCGAGCCGCACGGCTGTGAGGACGGGCCTCACGTGCAGGCAACAGACACAGCTTTTCTCCTGGGTGTTGGGGCAGTATACGTAGGCAGCATAGCATCCACTTTGATCCAAACAAGCTTTAAAGACTGGACCCTCGGCCTTGAATGAGCACAGTCTGACCTGAGACAGGTCCAAGAGGTTGATGGCTTCATTGTCAGTGGACAGCAGGGCGTAGCTCCCATCAGAGGACATTTGGAAGTCTTGCGGCTGACAGTAAAACGTATGAGGCAGCTGAAAGTGCCTGCACACCGTCTCCTCTGCTACTTTCCAGGTGTACACTGCCCCCGAGGCGGCCATCACCACTACAAAGTCCGGGTGCTCTGAAAGTGTGTGGAAAGCAACGACATGCTCCGAGCTTGCAACGCAGGAGAAACGCTTGCTGATCGAGCCCGACCACAGACTGGCAGCTAGCAGGTCTCCATGGCGACGGCCAATAAGGAAGGTGCTTTCAGGCGACACCTGGGCGTCAGATAGGTACAGGTGAATGCTGCACACAATGGTCCCATGTGCCAGCTTCCAAACACGGGACAACCGACTCTCAGAAATACTCACACCACAGTTACTATTAGGCGTGATCAGGATGTTTGTCGCTCTGCTGCCACTCATACGGAGGATGTTCTGACCAGTTTCTGTCTGCCAAACGTAGATGTCCCCTGCTGACAGTGTCACAAGGTGGGCGTTATCTGGAGAAAGGCGCAGTTTCTCCACAGGACCATCATGTAGGAAGCTAGCATGTGGAAGTCCCGTTGATAATCTCCATCTCCACACCTCCTCTGACCCATCAGTGGTGTAGAACCACTCCCCTGTTTGTTCAACCACCACTTCTTTCACTCCACAACCCATTTTCGGAGCTGTACCTGCAACACCTATCGTCCCTGAGTCCCACGCTGTGAGGCAGCCGTCACGAGTGACGCAAACAACACCTGAGGCCATTTTGAGGAGTGTATGAGGCTGCGTGTTTGTTTTCAAGGAGAGAACGCACTCCCCTGTGCTCACCCTCCACACTAAAACCAGGGGACAGGTGTCTAACAAAGCCAGGAAAAGGTGGCCACCCTGGCAGAGCACAGCTTGAGTGAAGGCCCTCCCCTGTGGTGCCAAGAACTGGTCCCAGAGCTCCCAGTCACATGTATCCCACAGGGTAACCTGGTGAGATTGACACACCAATAAAGTGTCGATTTCATCTGAGTAATCTGTATTGAGGATGCAATGAGAGTTACCCACAGTAAGGCTTTCTCTGACTATTCTGGGTGGTTGTGTTTTGACTGCCACATCCCATAGGGTGACATTCCCCATCCTGTCAACACATGCAATTTCCCGCTTATCTTCACACAGGATCATTGATGAAACCGAGCTGTGTTTTGAGTTTGAACAGGTGACAAGGAGACTGTTGGTGTTGGTGTCAAATACAGACACTGTGCCTTCCACCTGCCCACAGTACACAAACCCGTCAGAGGAGCAAACCAAACAGGTCACACAGCTCTGACATGCAAAATGAGTCAAGATCTCACTGGAGACATCCAGCACACTCACAAAACTCTGATTTTCCCACCACATAAATAACTTCTTCTGACACGCAACAAACCCCCCGATTTTGCTTGAGGATTGTTGGCTTGACTCTGGTTCAGACTCTGTTTTCAAAGGGTCCTTAACCTGTACAAACATTTCTCGGCCCGCCATATCCCACAAGAAGAGCTTGTTGCATTGTGTGGAAAGCAGCATGAATTGACAGCTACTCTTCACACCTGTAAACTTCAGCTCCTTCTGACCGCAGCTCAGTAAGAGTTTGGCTACATCAAACCCGGAACCTTTCCAGAACCAAGCCGTGCTGTCATCCATGACCATTGCTACAATCCCACCATCTGTCCCAGCTGCTTCTGTAACACAAACGTCCTTGGTTATGGTGTCACACTTTAAACTCTGAATGGAGGGAACAGAGGAGGGTGCAGGGCAAAGCGCTACTCCTAATCCTCTAACTTTTTTTTTTGCCCTCTCCCATTTGATCTCTTTGACATAACCTTGGAGTAAAGGAAAGACCTCCAGATAAGGGAGGAGACTCGTCTCCATCACTGTTGGCAGCTGCTGGGGGGAGTTCTGTAGTAAGCAAGCACAAGACTTCAATATGCTTGCTAGGAGTGCTCTTTCCCTTGAAAACTTGACGTGGCGTGACCCTTCCTCACTCTCCAGCATGGCTATCAGATCTCCCAGGAGTCCTGCTTGAACCATAGCCTGGTGAAACCCTAAAGACATTAACAGCCCATGCTCCAACTCCTCCCATTTGTCACTTTCATGCAAATGATGCGGCAATTCTAAGACCTTCCTCAAGTTCACTCGGCCACCCTCTTTGGAAGAAGAAGCGAAGAAAAATGGCTGGCTGGAAGGCCTTCTGTCTGTGTATATTTCCATGTGGGTTGTGTCTTTGTTTGGTCCAGACTTCTGGTTTACAAGAAGTGCTTTAGCCCATCGGCCGCTGAAATAGTCTGCCATCACCGAATGTATCTCCCTCTTCACCTCAAGAGTGCCTAAATACCTCTTTGCCACTACCAGCTTGAAATGCCGGCTCACCCAGAACAAAACACATGACCCTGCAACTGTCCTCCTAATGAGAAACCACCTCAAATCCAATAGAAGTCTTTCTACGTCGACTTGTGGGACCCTCATATTTAAGGAAGACCTCTCATCCTGCAGGCCATACTCAGACAACACCTCATCATCACAGGACAGCAGATCAGCGAGCTCGGCCTCAGTGAGCCCAGTCCTGGAGAGGGTGAGATAGGAGACGGCTCGAGCCACGAGAGAGGAGCCATGTTTCTGCTCCAGGTGATCCAGCAGCGCTGAAATGGAGGCATGGACGCCGTCAGGGAGACTTGACTCTGTCACATCTGAATCTGATGATGAAAGAAGAAACAGACACAGAAGAAGAGACATACAGTGCAATATGTTTTGTAGAGGTCGACCAATATGGCCTTTTTAATGGCTGATGCAGGGCAGCCGATAATCAAGATACACTATATGGGCAAAAGTACCCCTGCCACCCCTGTCCCAATACTTTTGGCAGGGGCCGTTTTAGACAACAATTCTTCAGTTTGTGGCCTTATTGAGGCCTTTTCCTTTTTCAATATGACAATGCCCCTTTGCCCAATGCCAACTCCATAAAGAAATGGTTTTCCCAGTTAGGTGTGGAAGAACTTCACTGGCCCGCTTAGAGCCCCGACCTCAGCCCTATCCAACTTCTTAGGGATGAACTAGAACAGAGATTGCGAGCCAGGCACTCATCACATCAGTGTCTGACCTCACAAATGCTCTTCTGGATGAACGGGCAAAAATGCCCACTGACAAACTCTAAAATCTTGTAGAAAGCCTTCCTAGAAGAGTGTTATAGCTGCAAAGAGGGGACCATCTTTGTATTAATGCCTGTGCATTTAGAATGGGATATTTATAAAAGTAATGTGTAGGTGTCCCAGTACTTTTGTCCATATAGTGTATATTGCCGATATCAAAAAACAAAGCATATAAATAATCATGTATAATTCCATTATTCCATGTAGAGTACAATCTCATATACTGTACATGGTCATCTTAGCCAGGAACATGATGTTTCTTGATGGAATTATTATGAATTAATGAAAGTGATAAATACATTGGGTTATGCTGTAGATTTCAGAACGTGACTCGTGTTTAAGGGAGAGCAGGGGCGTCATTCAACTGCATTATTCTCTACAACGCTAGCCAGTAATAGTTTTAGATTATATCGCTAGTATGTTGAACTGTATTTTCTTAGTATTGTCATCAAATTCCAGGTAAAGACCAAAAGAAAACTGACAGTTGTTATATCTGACGGCTACAAAATGTCAATGGCAGAAGCTGAATTGATTTTACCATGCCTAAAGTCTTGCTCTTTATTTAACATGGTTTTTAATATGGTTATTTAGATATTTAACTCGACACCTTCTTAATTCTTCTAATAGTTTTTAAATTAAAACAATTTAAGAATGCAGTATGAAAATGTAGTCCATGAAAATGCTGGCTAATTTAAAAACATTATTAAAAATCTACACTAAAAAATAGAAACATCTTGCAGCACCCCTGGCACGTCATCAAGGCCCCCAAGAGTTCCATGAGACCCCTGCACTATCATATGCACTACTGTTTGAGTAACACATGCTTTAAACTAGTCTTCAGCTGTTTTAGAAAAATATTTAGCCTTTTTATAAATGAAACCCTATATTTGTGACCCATTTTTAAATATTTACTTTTTCAGACTGGGCTACGGTCTGAGCACCACACACAGGGTAGGGAGGTTGAAAAGTTTTGAGAGGTGGTCTAATGCACTGTTGGTCTTCATAAAGAATGCAGTATCTATAGAATATGACTAGCCTTTTGCTTTAAGAATGTGTCTGTTTACTGTATTAGTCGTACCAGAGTGCCAGAGCGAGGTGTGTAGGTGCAGGAGTCGAGCGTAGAGAGTCAGACAACAAGAAGTTAGCGCCTGGTTCACCAGCGCCTGTTGTCCCGATGTCACCCTCCTCCCCGAACGGCTCAGCAGTGACGCCAACATCTTCGCACACTGTTTCCTGCTTGCCATTCCCAGCTGCACAAACATACATCCTGACTCCTTCTCACTGCCCTCTGACCCACAGTGAGGTGGACTTCTTTGGGGGTTGATGGCTTGCAGGACTCGTGTTTGGTTGGAGGAGACTGCCAGGATGAGTTTGACATTGGGAGGAAGTGGGGAGGGGAGGCTCTCAATGATTTGAGCTCCAAAGTTGTTTTTCATGTGATCCAGGCCGTCGAGGATTAGAACTAGAGGCTGTTTGGTAGATGGTGCGAGGGAGAGGAGGGATGAGAGACGTTCTTTAAGCTCAGACATACAGATATTAGGTTTTATGATACCAGAGTTAGGTCTTCTGAGTTCTGGGCATGGTATGGCACTAAGGTCCTGGTTATCGGCAGAAACATGCTCTGTGGTGGTGGCTTCATGATGAGGATCCAGATTAGATGTCGAGCTACAGTTGGAATTGTTGTCTCTGAGGTTAGCGATAGAGCTAGGATCGTCCAGGTCACTGGGATTCTGCTCAGAGGAAGATTTGCCATCAAATCTACGGGCAATTTGATGACACAGGCTCGACAGCAGGTGCTTTGGGCAAGGGTTGATTGATAGGTTGCAAAAATAAGTGATTACCACAGGATCACAGTCCGGTAGCCAAGACTTTATCTGTGGAGAGAGACAGAACACCTGTTAACATATTATAAAGAACGTGTAGAAGAGATTCCTGTAGCACTGTCTTACAAAGCAAATGTGTTGTAGGCACTGCTTTCCCATGGGTTTGTTTGGACGATTTCTCAAAACCCATTCTACACATTCAAAAGTCCTAAAAACTAACCCTTATTTGAGAGGCTAGAACTACTGAATTATGAGATGTGAATGAAATTTTTCTTATGAAAAATTTCATAAACAGATTTTACTCTTCTTTTTTTACTGGACTGCTGCTATTGTTTAAAATAATTAGAAGAAGAGTGTGTGACTGGCCATATTACTTAATTGTTAATACTTATTTCTAGCTCTTCTACTTCTACTTCTACTGAAAAGTGAGAATAGAGGGTATTGAAACGGGTTTCACATTTCACTTCAGTCCACTCACTTGCTGAGCACAGTGTGCCAAAAGAACTGCTTTCCCTGTGCATGGTCCTCCTGTCACCACTAGTAGGCACTGTTGTTCACGCTGCTCCACATAAGCTCTGACCTACAACAAAAGTAGTAAGCAAAACTAGTAGTGATGCAATGTTGCCCCTGAAATTACTGGCATCAAGTTTCATTAGAGTGTCACAACACGGGAAAAATACATCAGAAAATATCCATGACATGACTTTGAATTGGTAAAAAAAAGACCTGCCACACAACAAACTTTCTTTTTGATCTTCCTCAGTTATTTATCTGTCACACTGCCAGAAGTGAGCATATCTACACTGTAAGCAGTTAAAAATGAAATTTTAATGCTGTTTTTGTATTTATAATAACCATCCAGAAAAAAACCATCCTGACCTCTTCCTCTTCTGGCCGAATGACATCATAAAATCGGGACAGGATGTCGCACAGCTCCTCCTGCTCGGCCTGCTCTCTGGACAAGGCAGCCCCGAGCCGAGAGTCCTCGCTACTTTCTGAGATGTTCACGCGGTCAATCAACCCCACAAGGTCAGAGTACACCTGCTGACACAGAGACTCGGCATAGCCCCGCCTCCTGGCTGTCGTGTAACCATGGCGATGGTCACACTCTGTGGAGGTGGTGTAGACTAGAAGCTGGGAGGAAGTGATGAGACCAGGGAGGAAGTTGTCACAAAGCTTGGAGAGTAACTGTCTATCAGTGGGTGTTGTCCTTAGGTCAATGGTAGCAGCCTGAAAATACAGGATGTGGAAAATAACAGAGCTTTTTACTTACTTTCTGTAGGTACAATCTGCATCGGAATTAAATGAAGAATGTATATAATATTTAACTAATTGTATTTATTGTACTACAAACATTATTAATCCACAAGCTTGTCCTGCTGTGTGCATGAAAGGTGTACTTTTGATCACTGAGTCACACTGTAATGTATGAGCCTCATGGATGAGTATGAGTGGGGCGTATTATGATTTTCAGTCAGTAGTTATAGTAACAAAACAATCAGTGCTTCTGAGAAAGTGATGGATGTCTCTTACCTCTGGCTGTGGCTGAAGTTGTGAGTTCGTTTGTCTCTTCTCTCTCTCTCCTTTAGCGTTGATGACCTTGTGCACGTAAACCAGGCAGCGCCTGATGATGTCTTTATCAGGACATTTGTCCAGAGCAAATCGCAGGTCTGTGTCGAGGGCTGAAGAGAAGCAGCAAAGCACACATTAAACTATACCTCAACACTGAG
>JAPMOB010250785.1:0-28988 GCA_029875015.1 Lepomis gibbosus | reverse complement strand
CCCCAACATCTATCTCACCTGATCTGGAGTAGCTATGGGCTCTCTGTGGCGTCATGACACCATTGTGGACACACAGACTCACAGCGGTCTGAAACACCTTCCTCAGCTCTTCTTCTTTAGCATTCCTCTTGATCTCCTCTTCCTCCTTACCCTCTGCCTGCTCAACAAAAGCAGTTTGATACTTTTTAGAACAGCACCACAGGCTAATATCTGTGGTAGTTAAAATTCAGAAAAGAGGCAGATTATAACTAAAATATGATCTCATATAGGTGAAACTCAAAAAATTTGAATATTGTGCAAAAGTTCATTTATTTCAGTAATTCAACTTACAAGGTGAAACTAATATATAGACTCAAGTTTTATAGAAGTCCAGAGTCACTTCATTTTCAAGCAGGACTTGGCGCCTGCCCACACGGCCAAAAGTACCAAAACCTGGTTCAGTGACCATGGGATTACTATGCTTGATTGGCCAGCAAACTTGCCTGACCTGAACCCCATATAGAATCTTTGGGGCATTGCCAAGAGAAAGATGAAATACATGAGACCGAACAATGCAGAAGAGCTGAAGGCCGCTGGTCTTCCATAACACTTCAGCAGTGCCACAGGCTGATAGCATCCATGCCATGCTGCATTAAGGCAGTAATTCATGCAAAAGGGGCCCAAACCAAGTACTGAGTACACATGCATGATCATACTTTTCAGAGGGCTGATATTTCTCTATTTAAAATCCTTTTTTATTGATTTCATGTAATATTCTAATTTTATGAGATTTTGAATTTGGGGTTTTCATAAGCTGTACGCAATAATCATCGAAATTATATCAAATAAAGGCTTGAAATATCTCACTTTGCATGTAATGAGTGTATATAATATATCAGTTTCACCTTAAGTTGAATTACTGAAATAAATGAACTTTTGCACGATATTCTAATTTTTCGAGTTTCACTTGTACATATAAACACATGGTTATCTGATATAAAGACTTTGAACTTGTGAGGACATAATTATGGGAGTATTATTTTATTATATTTTTTGGGAGTATTAACATTATTTCTAGCTTCTTAATATTGTTTTATAATGAAAAAGGAGTGAGATAACTTTATTTGTGTAGGAAATGTTATTTCCTCTTTATTCACAAACACTAATCCATCAGTACTTTTTGCTCAGTACGGGCTCTAATCATTTACTCACATTTAATTAGCGGCTGTACTTGGACAAACCTACTCCTCTTTGCTTAACAACAGAATCTTAATTAAAATTTAATCTGTAAATACTGAGAGTAAAGAAGTCCATAGATCCATTGTGTATTTCAGAGGTTCAGTGTGATCACCTGGGACTGGCAGGCGCGTCTGTGTGGAGATCTCAGGCAGTAGGAGGGAGGGGTGGTGTTCTCGTCCCTCTGGTACACTCTCTCCAGCTCCTGGGTGCTGACGCCCGCCTGCTGGCTCTCCTGCAGCAGCAGCTGGTACTCTGACACCTCCACTTGGGTGGGCAGACTGGCTGTGCCATACTGATGTCCTACCAGAGCCTGTAGCACCGCCATGTGGACATAGAAGGAACAGCAGCATGGGGTGCATTGCTTGGTACTGATTAGGGATTATTTGTGTTTGGTGTTTCTGGATTTATTACGCTTATAAAGCAACATCTTATTCGTTTTTGTATTACATGCAGCAGTTGGAAGAGACCTTTATTTTACTTGTTTAATTTGCTCCATTGATTGATCAGCTTCATTGGTTGTGTGCACTACCAGAAACACCTCTGTGATACCGTGTAGAAGATTTGTTCATTTGTGTTGAGGCAGACAGGTGTTGAGTTTTTGATACTAGAAACCTGCAAGATTCAGCAGGGACTGTTAGAACAGAAGCTGATAGTGTAAACTCCACAGTGTTGCTGCTTTGGTGCTGCTACTGCTGGTCACTCTGTATTAATCAGTAATTTAATTGAACATGTTTGAACCCTCTAAAGCTCCCGTAGAGCCTGAGGCATGCTGTACTACTGTACACTTGTGGCTAAATTAATCCTGGTGTTTTATTTACCAGTAAAAAAGGTCCTGCAGAGCTCTCTCTGCAATCTTTAATCAGCTGCTGTCTGGTGTTTTCATCTGGCCAATGACTGGGATCACTGGAGTCAAATGGGTCTATCACCTACAGACACACACACACCAACACACACACACACACACACACACACACACATAATGATTAAAACAATCTAGAGGAGAAATGACTGATAAAATCAACTTATAAAAGCAGACAGTGAGGTCTAATTACAACTGGTCTGGTAGTGGCTCAGTAACATATGATATTCTTCCATCTTTCTAATTACACATGCAGCTGAAAAAAGATGACACATTGTGCTGGTTGAACTTCCGCACAAACTAACACACCATACAATGAGTCACGTCACAGCTGCTCATCCTCCTTTTTTCCCACATCAAATTTAATTTGAGTAGGATCGGCCCCACTTTAACAGGAATGGCCCGAGGGGATAGCGTGACAGAACAAAGGACAGACAAACACACACACACACACCTGGGAGCTACCAAGGTGCTTTTGTGTTCCACTATTGGCAGTGAGTCTTGTTGATGCTGAAACAATGAAAGTCAATTATTCATCTAATCGAGTGACAGATGGTTTTTGCTGGCTTTTCAGAATAGTTTGATTGCATACTGTAAATGGATTTTGGGCTTTGTTTTTTGACTGTTGGTCAGACACAACATTAACTTTAATTCACTTTTACCACTGATAGCAGCAGCAGTTGTCATTACATGTATATGTATTTATAACAAATGAATTTAAACTGTGTTAAGAGGTGAATTGTTAATTAAAAAAAGACATTTTAGTCCTCTGAGAAAAAGATGCACATTTCAGGAGATAATCATGTTAGAAAAACAATCATGACCAGACATGTCACTGTAAACAGAAACAACTTTGTTGTATGTACAGTATCTCAGTACAGTGAATACACCCCTCACATTTTTGTAAATATTTGATTATATCTTTTCATGTGACAACACTGAAGAAATGACACTAAGCTACATGGAGTTCACCAGAGCTTCACAGGTTGCCACTGGAGTCCTCTTCCATGACGACATCACGCAGCTGGTGGACGTTAGAGACCTTGTGCTCCTCCACCTTCCCATTTGAGGATGCCCCACAGTTGTTAATAGAATAGGGTTTAGGTCTGGAGACATGCGTGGCCAGTTCATCACCTTTACCTTTATTCCGGTGGTTATTCTGTTTCACTATTATAGCCACTGCTCCAGCAATAGAAGAGTAGTTTTGACACACCTTTGTTCCTTTTTTGTCGATCCAGCATTTGCCGTTTGAAAATAATAATTTAACCCTAATATCCAACCTATTGAAATAAAACTTGATCTATGATCTTACCAAAACATTGTAGCCTAATCTAGGCTAACGTAGGCTACGTATGTGGTGTAAATGAAGGAAAATAAATGGGGCTGATGGATTCTTAAATTATATGAAATAAGATTAGAGAAGGTGGTTAAAAAACTGTGTTTGGTATCAACTAAAGCTAGGACCCTCATTCCCATTCTTCCCTTTATTAATTATACCACACCCACAGCACAGCTGGTGTGGCTGATTAGCCAACCAGTGGACAAGCTGCCCATTAAAATCAGTGAATCTATAACCATATAATATGGTAAGTGTTGAAATAATAACTACTGTTCCGTAAATATCAACAAAAAATGCTATTTTGGTGCCTACACACACTTTTGTCACAGACTGAAAATACAGTTACAAGTTACAGTTACGGGCTCAGTGTTCCTACTGTGTAAAATAAATTAATAGTGCAAGTGGTTTGAACATCACAGTTCATGTTTTAATGTAGCATAAACAGTGGCTGCATCCTGCCGCAGTCAGTTTATGTTCATGGTGTTAAAATGACAGTAGAATAAAGCAGTAACAACACACATATACAGTGATCACTGACCTGTTTTCTATGCAGTGAGTGGGATTTAGAAAAATTAGGCGTGTACTCACCCTAACATCCAGGCCCCGTGTGTTTCTACAGTGCGCTCTAAGTTTGGGGAACACACTCTCTCTCAGAGCTCTGCGCTCCACCACGCTATCTATGCAGAGCATGAACACAAACAAGATGGACCTCTATTTATCTATTTAAGATAACTCAAAACACATGACCAAAAAAACGCATAAAAATACAAGTTGCATTTCATTTTTTTAATTTCAGCATTAATCACCTACATACCCTCTGGGTTGGAGCACAGATAGAGTTTCACACAGGATGAGCGGCAAGTGGATTTTAAAGGAGACAAGTCCATTTCCTTTCCTCTGGAGTGCATGCCAAATTCAAAATCTCTGGTTAAAATAAGGAAAATTAGGGGGAAAAATGTTTGGCATGAACATCTTCACTGACCCAAATAAAAAGTTCACCGCTGCTGCTTCTCCTCTGCGCTGTTGCCTCTCTTTTCCGTCCTGCTCAACTCAGGAAATTGTGGCCTGGGGTGTTTATGGAGTGTTATCATGGTCACACCCACTTCTAGTGACTAGGGCGGCTACACAAGGCACACTGGCACACATACCCTTAAAAACATATACAGTCAGTTAGACTTTCTCAAATGTGAAGGACAGGTAGAACAAAAAAAGAGCAAAAAATAAAAAACAGAACAACTTTTCAATATTTTTTTATTAATTAACATTTGTACACAATAAATACAAACTTTGTTTTTTGTACAGCCGATAATAATTTGCAGAAAGACTTTTGCACCTGTTCTCATTATTGTCACCATGGCAACAGTCCGTGAAGAGAGAGAAGGCCAGTTCTTCCACCACACTGTTAACAGCAGCAGCTGTGCAGCTGCTCCAAATTGAAGAATGAAAAATAAAAGAATTATATAATACATAAAAACAAAAAACAGGCCCATACCCAATAATTAAACACTGTAGCGGACCAAAGGGACTTTTAAAAAGGGGAAATAACCATATTCAGAGGCAACTGGCAACAAATAGTCACACATTTTATATTTGATAGACTGATAAAGAATTTATGGTGGGAAGTTCTGGGGAACGCTGTAAACCATAAACTTCAAAACAAGTTTAATAACCATTATATATAAATAAGCTGCTGTTACAACTTTCCTATGACAACAGAGGCTTGGATCTGAAACTGTAATTTATTCCAGAGTGCTTAACTTTCTCAGGTATGGATGCTACACAAAATATTGTTTCAAAAAGCTGATGCAGAAAAAATGATCATTTGTAAGTATTTTCTTCCTCTCTTGCATAATTTTCTCAATCTGACCATAATTCACCACCACCCGGCATCGAGGAAACCAATCAATTTGAGCCCAGATCAGATGCACTTTAGAGGGCATTCTTTCTCTGCTTACAAGAAGTGCCTCAACTTCATACTACATATTAATAATCTTTGTACTTTTACTGTTAGTATACAATAAATTAAGATACTTTACAGTTCTATACCAACAGGAAATGTGGTATGACACTGCAACTTTGGAGCACAACAGAAAATATCCATAACAAAGACAAATCAAAACAGATTTACTACTTGAGTTTTTTGCTTTCTGCCGTATTTGTGGAGCTGTTTCACAACAGGGCACAATACGTGTTAATTGTCTCCAGTTATGAGGAGCTCCCTCTTTTAATATCTTAGATTTGAGGACAATATTTTCCATTAACACCACAACCAATAATTAAGCTAATTTAGCATTACCAGTTGTAACACCTTTGAGTTTTCTTCTGAAATGTATTCAGCCTGAATGCTCTGCCCAAACCCTGGTTAAAACAAATGCGTAGGAAGGAAGTGGGACACATCTTTACATCTTCAAACACAGCTCTGATCAAAATTCCTCCTCTCTCCTTTAAACAATCTCACACACAAACAGCCAGGCCCATCTCAAGACCCAAATACCTCATTCTCTCCAAGTCTTCACACCAAACATCCCTTTCAGTAACCATGAATTTGTGTTTTTCTTTTTAGAAGTTAACACCAAATTACATTGTCCACAAGTATCCCGCAATCTCTTTGGAAGAGTGGAGACTTTTAAAAAAATCATCAGTCACACTGAAATAAAAAGGATCCACCACAGAATCAGAATGAAACGAATAACTCTGATATCTGTATTAAACTACAGTGATCAGAATAATATCTATCAATTCTGATGCTATGTTAAGGTACTGCTACTTTCCAGGAAAGGTACAAATAAATAAAAGTGCTACACTGCCCTTTAGGCAAGGAGTTTTAAAGGCTTGAAGGGTATTTAAGGGGAAAAAGTTTTTAAAAAAAAATTGTACTTAGCTCAATTTGAATGTCGATTGCTAGTTCTGTCCATTTAGCATGATGTATGTGCTTTATACATCTCTTTTGTTGTCTGTCTAAACCACCGTTAATCCAAGTTGAAATGTAAAACACAAAGAAAAGGTAAGGATGATACCAAATGGAAAATGTTTTCTCTGCTGTATTAAAAAAAAAATTTTTGTTCATATAGTGATGTGATGACATAACAACAGAGAACTATAATACCTGTGAATGTAGTGCATGCCAACTAAATAAGGATATATACTATAGGTGAACAAAATCATGTAGGGATAAAAGCTATACAGTTCATTCTGCGATTAATAAAAACCCCATATAAGTCTATATCATGTCAAATACAACTTTTCTTTGTCACCGCATAGTGAATACCAACCATTTCAGCACTTTTTGAAAGCACCACCGGTATCCTCCTGAACCAATCAGTGATTGCACATGGAGGGTCACAGAATGAGACTATATAGCAATGTGTATGTAATATAATGTAACTGTATGTTTGTATATAATAACCACTGATTTAATTGCCAATGGACAGAACAGACATTAGAGAAAAGAGGGAGAGAAAGAAAGGAACGATTGGAAGAGAGGCGGAGACAAGAGCAGAAGGGAGGATCCAGCCTCCTTTTTCTATCTTGTTCTTTCACCCTCTCATTCTCGCTCGTCTTTCATCTCTCCCCTCATATTGTATTTACAATGCCGTTTCAGTATAAGATGAGGATAAAACTTCCACTACATATCAGACATGGTACTCCATTCAGCTGAGTTAGTCTATATGAAACGCTGTGCATAACATTCCTATGACAACAGTAATGTACTGTACTAATACACATTTAATACGTATGATGATAAGGACTATATATGTCGAGGGAAGGGCTGGCGAAGGGGACACTGCATCCATGCACCACCCAGTTTCTCTGTCCATTTACTTGAAACTCCAACTGCAATCTAAGTCATGACATGTTTGGCAAGTTTTATATTTATTCACTCACATCAAGCTTACTTTTTTTGTTCCCTGACACTGAAAATTTTAGTAAAAGGTATCCAATAAGTCAAAATTATAACTTATCAAATACATTTTAACTTTCAAATTTTACTTTTCTATTCATCTTTCACTTATTTTACTATGTTTGGTGAATCATTTATCTAGTCCCTATTTTTTCCAAAATTTTCTTTACCACATATGACTGTGTGGCTAGCTAGCTTACCTGAAAACACTGAAACACTGAGCACAAGCAATTTTTGTTAGCTACCAAACTGAAGCTGGATTTTGGCATAAAGCTACACCAGCTACTGCACCTAATGCTAATTAGCAACATACCGTACTACAGCTGTAGCATTAATGTATAAAACTCTTTTAACGGTAGCTAAAGCATTTTTGCAAACATGCTAAACTACTGCTATACTATGTGGAAATTCAGTTCTTCAGAGACATGCTTCTATTTTCATAACAATATTGTAACAGTATGGACTTTATTATCTCGTCTTCAACATTTTCTAGATGTGTGTGTTATTGAATGTCACTTTTCTCAAAATGGCAAATAGACCAAAATCAGAAGTTCTAGCTAGCCGACATTGTTAGCATTAGCTTCCAGACTAAAATGCTTTAAAAATGCTTTAACTACTGTTGGATGAGTTTATACAGCGGTGCAATAGTTAGCTCAAGTTAGTAAGCTAACTGAAAGGGTGCTGCTCAGTGTTTTTAGTTAGCTAGCCACACAGCCCTCTCCGGTTCCCAAATATAAGCAATTATTCTATTTCTTATATATTTTATGCTTAAGGAAAATTGGAAATGTTGTGGAAATATAGATAAATGATTAAATGTTTAAGTATAAATCTCTGTATTTCTATTTACAATCTATTTTATATTTTTGACTTGTCTTAAAACCCTTTACTACATTCTGTCAGTTCAGCTCCATAACTTTTCTCATTATTTGTTAATAAGTGAGTGGGAAATTTCTTAAATGTAGCAGAATGATATTCCTGTGCAGAGATAATCTGCCTTAAAATACCATGAAGTAAGCTTAACAACATAAAAGAACACTTGCAAAACCCATCATTAACTTTCCCTTGCACTTCCCCTCTCTAAACATTCTTCCTCCTCTTCAGTGTGCTCTGGTTTGCTGCCCGATGAGGTGAAGTTTTAAGGCAAGAATGGAAGGACGGGGGAGGGCAGAGAGGGGTGTGTGTGTGTGTGTGTGTGTGTGTGTATGGGGGGGCTACTGCTGCACTTCATTAGGAAGCTAATATGGAGGTTATTTAATTGGGTACTCTGCCTTTATTCCCTCTCTCTGCTCTCCTCTTCAACTTGAGTAGGAGAGAAGATGCGGAGAGGCCGGGGGCGTTGGACGTGGTTCAGTTCGTTTTACTTCACATCACTTTATTGAAGCTGACTTCAGTTCAGAGCAGTTCAGTTCAGTTCCCCAGCCTGTAGGATACGTATGTTTGTCATCTGTTTATATGTTTTATGTCTCTGTAACCGCCTGCCAGCTTGTCTGTCTGTCACACCAGTGTGATCTCCACCTCCTCTGTCTTGTCGCTCTTCTCCTGCTGTCGGCGAGGGTGCTGTTTGGGTGGAGGAGGAGCAGCTCGCACCTGCAAGAAAACATAATACATGTAAATTTAAGAAAAAAAGGCATAGTGAGGAAAAGTATTGTTACAGAAACAACAGGGATGCCCTACTTTTCCTCTTTTGACAAACAGCAACATGTTCATCTCTGCTGTGGGACACAAATCTTTTATTTCCAAAAGTAAGGAATATGTATTATCTACATTCAGAGCCTTTTTCAAACAAGCAGAGTATTTTTAAATAACAATAAGGATTCACAGGCCAAACACTTTAATCCACACTAACATTTACAGTTAAGAAAAAAAGGATCAGGATTTGTTATATCGGGCTGCAACTGACAATTATTTTCCTTAACGATTAATCTGTTTGGTCTATTTGGTCTATAAGTAAGAAAATATACACAAATGGTAATTACAGTTTTCTAAAGCCCAGGGTGGTGTCCTTAAATAGCTCTGTTTGTCAGACCATCAGTCCAAAAGCAAAAGATATACAGACAAAGAAAAACATACAATTACGAAGCTGTAACTCGAGACTTTGGCAATGTTCTTGCTTAAAAAATTAATGGGTTATCAAAATAATTGCCAATTAATTTTCTGTCGATTGACTTACGGATTCATAGATTCAAATCGTTTCTAATGTTACACAAAGGTTTTGTGTAACTCACTTCATAAACTTTGCCCAGTTTGCTACATTAAAAATCCAAAAATATTAAATAAAACACAGAATAACCACAATTTTCTTTCCAATCAAAAATTTTCCTTAATATTGAGAAATCGTCCCTTGATCAAAAGTCCTGATCTCAACACAAAATAATTATCTGCTCAGATAATCTTGCAGGAAAAAAGTAATTCACACGGTCTTATCTATATACCTTCTTATCTTGGACAAAAGAAACGGATCTAATATTTAATCTCTCACACAATTAAAAAAAAACATTTTATACACAAAAACACACTTATTTAATCATTTTTACTAACAGGGCGTAGTTTGCCTGGTCCTCCTTCAGGGGTGAATCTCAGTGGCTGAGGAAATCCTGGAGACACTGGACTCCTGCCAGAGCTGTGATCTGCAGACAAAGAGAGGGAGATTTCTAACACAGAAACTCACAGTGACCTCTTCTTGACTTATTCAATTAGACACAAAGTTTTTTCTGTGCGTGTGCGTGTCTTACTGTGGGTGGAGAGCGGTCCCTTGTGAGACGAGGCCGGCGGTGGAGGCTTGTGCTCCCCATTGAGTGCGGTGGAGGGTGAGCGTGGGAGAGGAGGCGGGGTGGAGGTCTCGGGGCTGGTGAACGGGCTGATGGGAGGTTGGTCATACAGAGGAAGAGGTGGCAGAGAAGATGGCAGCTTCAGAGACGGAGAAATCTAGAGTAAGGGACGGAAATAGAGAAATACGTCACTGATCTGTCATCATGGAATCATAAGTCCAAATTTCTGTATCACAGCACAAATGTGAAATGTGTGAAATTAATAGCACTGACTGGCCCGTCATCTAAATGAAGTCAACTCCACTAAGTCACAGATAAACAGATTGGAATATAGTCATGATAAATGCATCCAAACCAACATCTCCTTTCACATACAGTGAACATCAGATCACCTTTGTATGTAAAATAGTGTTTTTGAAAAAGAGCTAGTGAAAAACTAATTATCTGAAGCTGGCCAGATTATAATTTGACTCATCTTGACCAAAGGAACCCAAGACAAAAAGAAGCTGGTTGTTAAAATGTGAAAAATTAGGAGAAAAGAAACAAGTTACAGGCCAAAATGATGGTGGTGCTAAGATTAGCACAGTGTGTCATGTTTCATTAAAAGTGGTTAAAAAATAAAGTACACTAGAAAGAAAAAGAAACACTAATATAAAAAATATGCATACATACCGGTATGTATGTAAAAGAAGGAAACACAAGCAATTAGTAATTGACTTTTAAAAATAAAGTCTCATAAGTATCTGAGAAATTGATAATCTACAGATCCTTAAACCTACATTAATTTTTTTTAAAAATTGGCCACTTGTGGGCAGTGCACACAACTATAAACATAAGTTAATATGAGTAAGATACTATCAATGAGTAACGTGTTAGCATCCAGCAGAAAGAGCAATGTTAGCATTGATTTATCGTGTTTCTGTCCACCTGTCTATTATTCACTGCTGAGGGAAATATTTGTCTCTTTAGCTGCTAAGTGCTCCACTATGTTCACCAGCTATTCGCTAACTGTGTCTGTTTGGTGCTGAACAGTTAGTTTTCTTTTTTCTTTTTCACTGAAAACAGCTGCCTGCTGCAGCCGAAAATATCACTATAAGGGAGAGTAAAACAGTTAATTTGCAGGATGTTATACCAAAACAACAAATGTGAAGAAGCTAGAAAGCTCCATAGGGCTGAGGGGAACTGCAAAGCTGGGTAATAATTCAGTCTCTTTCACATTAGTAATTTCAATCACTGTTAATGTAAAAACATTGATTAGGACAGCCCAGGACTGCTGGAACTGCAACACTAGAAATAATGTAAGCAATACTGTACAGAAATATTGTTTGTTTACTGGTTTGAAGTGCCACAACATACATCTCGACTGATTCAGTGGAAGCAACCCGGAGGATTCAGATTGTTTACCAATCGTCCCCACATATGACTTAAAATACTTTAAGAGATGTTGTGGTGTGTTATGTCTACAGGCTTTTAGGAAGGGAGAGGCTGTATCCTTCCTGTTGCTGAACCTCTAATAGTGCAGCTCTCTGTGCCACAGATAAGACCTCTTTCTGTGATTGCAGTTTTTATCACAGTGCTGCAGGAACACGGCAGTTCTGATCCACTGTTGTGAACTCTGCCCTGCTGATAGATCTACTGGACAACAGCCAGGAAGGTGGTGGGGGGCACAGTAGACTATGCTATTTCTACCATGCCAAGGAAAGCCTGATAAGACCACACTTCCAGCTCCTCAGGAGTGATGCCTGTGGTATTTAAGTGGGAGTATGTATCTATTTTAAGCTTTACGTTCTGTTTTCCCACAGAGATATATGTATGTAAGATCGCTTGTGTCACCTACCCCTAACTTAATATCTGTGTTATATGTGAGACCCATCCCCATGTCTGCTTGTTTTAAACATACCTGTATGTCGCCCAACACTCCTCCGCTGGTCCCATTCTCAGTGAAATCTTCTACTAACACAGAGGGGAAGACGCCCACCCTTCCATTGAGCTCCCCCTCCCAGAAGCCGTCGTCTGTCTGAGTGTCGCGGCTCAACAAGCGGATCACCGCTCCCTCGGAAAAGGAGAGTTCCTCGTCTGCCTGGCCCTCGTAATCATAAAGCGCACGTACATACATCACTGCAGAGAGAAAGGAAGACAAAGAGACAGTGGAAGCAATAAGAGACACACAGAAGGAATAATTATTCTTGGGGAAATGTAGTTCCTTGTCTGCCTGACCCTCATTGTTATAAAGAGAATGGTACACACCGCTGGAGAGAGGGAGATACAGAGAGGAGGCATAAAGATGCAACTGTAATAATGCACAATGATATATAATATGGAAAACGACAGAAATTCTGCATATGCTTGGTCCAAGTATTCAGACTAGAACAGACACATAGCATTAAAAAGAGGGTTGGATAAAGAAACCTTCTTGTTTTGGCCTGCAGTGAGAATAAGTTTGACTAATCACGTACCATGAACATGAGACACAGTTAAACAAGCCTGGTCAGGATTTGTCAAAACAGAGTAAGAGTCTCCAGCCATGGCTAATTATGAATATATTATTTTTTATGCATCTTGATATTAACTGTTATGGATTTCACTTTTGTAACTGATGAACCATGTATGTTGACTGCATGTAGACAATAGTCTGGTCTGCAGTTTCACCCGTGTTTTGTTCTATTTTTGACCAATTTTATACAACTGCCTCACTCTTGTTTCTGTAATCTTGTTTCCCCCAGCAAAGTAGACACCCTTGCTTATTCTACTAACACCATGCTTTGCAAAATGAGTGTCGCTTACAGTTTGATTCTGAGCAAATCCAGTGGAGCAGTAAAAAGAAAAATGCTTTAATCAGTGGCACATAATAACCTCATTATGGGAAGAAAAAAAAACTAATTTACACTAGTACAGCGGGAACTAGCTTGTTTTACTCAAACTCCTGGCATGCAATTGCATTATTTCAAAGAATTATTTACCACTTGATTTGATTACGGCGTACTTACTGTTTGCATCTCCATTGATGCAGTTGGAGTGCAACTCTGGCTCGGTGGAATTGGACGAGGTGTGCGATCGAGCATCGAGTGTAGCCAGAGACTGGAGCATGCTCAGCAGACTGTTGGAGGTTGGGAACTGCAGGTATTTCTCTGGCACATACCCCACTTTACCTGTCTTATTACGAGCCTGGAAAACACACACACACACAATGAAGTGCAACATGAAAACATACATGATGGAAGAAAGTTTAACACCAAGGAAAAAGGCTGTGAAACCAAACAGAGCACATGCACATGACCAAAAACACAGAACCATCCTGATTATTTAATTAAGCGGAGCAATGTATGGTTTTGCTACCCCACGTTTTGTCTTTTTGAAAATAAACTATTTCCATTATTTTTTTTGCTGTTTTCAGCAACCAAACCAAATTGAAGTGTAACATGGCTAATAATATTTTGCATTGTTGATTTTTTTTTATTTGATGATGATTTTTGATTTATTTTTTAAGAGGTGGTATTAGGCTCACTCACAGGTTCAGGTCCTCTATTCACCCTGTGTTGAAAGCTTTGTCTTAGCTAAGGAGTGATATATCTTGTCTCTAAATGATCTTTGTTGGGGGTTGCACATGCGCAGTTCTTAGTTAAGGACTACTAGCTAATCAGCAGCAGAGAAGGGCGGGTCAGTGAGAAGCCTGTAAACAACCTTTGATTCAGCTGTAGGCTACATGTTGCCGTTGCCGGCTAGCTTGCTAACATAGACTGGAGCAAGAGTTTCAGAGTGGTGAGTTATTAATCTGTGAGAAAAGTATTTTTCATCCATAAAGTTTTAACTAAGCTCTGTCTCTACATCACAGTAACAACTTAAGTCCATTGACTGCCTGGAGGTTAGCTAGAGTTTGAAAGGGAGAGGAGAGGTGTGTGCTGCAGGTCAGTGTTTTTCCACCAGTGTTTTTGAGGGCGTGTCGGAATAGCCGCTCGGCAAGCATTGAGGCACATTTAGCTTTCATCCCTGTGTCGTCACAGGGACAGTTACAGTTTACACAGCTTTTATTTTACCACTAGGCCTCTATACCCGCTAATTACTGTTAATATATAAGGCTAATTTGCTGCCTCGCTCTCTCCCTCACCCCACACAACAGCAGATTAACCTAGAATAGTATTTATTAGAGTATGAGCCATGCAATTACATTGAAAAAGGAGGGAACACATAATCTCATAATGCCTCTCAAATAATTCTTCATCTAACTGTAAGACTGAGTAGGGTCTGTACAAAATTGGGATTATTAAAGCTTTTGGAAATCATCCCCTTTTCTTACCATAAATCAGGTTAGGTGGAGGAAATTTGTTTAAAATGAAATAATTGTAAAAATTCTGTATCTTTCCAAGTTCACTACCCTGTTTTAAAACAAAACCAGGCACCTACGTGCACAGCTCATGAGATAGTGCTTCTGCTGTTGTATCCGAAAATATAATGCACATTCGTGTGACTGCCACATATTTGTGTATTTGTGCACCTTGACCCAATCTTCCATGTCCCCATCCTCAATGACCTCCAACATCTCCTGTTCATCAATAGTTAACTCATCCGGCTGAGAGGCCTGCGGGAGAGACACACCAACAGTGTTAAAATCAGAGAGGGAATGAGACAGAAAAAGGGTTTAACATAAAAAAGAGGGAATAAGAAAAGGAGTTGAAGGATTTTTAAATGCTTAAAAATGTCATGATTATTAATGTCAGATTCATCAGCAGACACAGAGATTCAACTGCCTAGATGGCCGCCTGTGATTGTGTGTGATACTGTGTGCTGTGGTTGAACAGGCAGCTGCAGACATTTGATATGTGCAGGTGTGGTGGACCATGTAACTGTGGTGGACCATGTAACTGGACCATGTAACTGTGTGTGTGTGTGTGTGTGTGTGTGTGTGCGCGTGTGCGTGTGTGTTGGTTTATACCTTGTACGAGTACAGGACTTTACAGGTTAGTGGGTAGTTTCGGAGGGTTCCTGAAGGACTGGAGCTGCTGTCGTCAAAAACCTCCATATTCTCTTCACACTCCTCTCCCTCCTCACGCTCCAAGTCCACTGTGCCCTTTAACACACAAACACAGCCAGATAAAACCTCTGATAACTGCAAGGACAAATACGAAAAGCTCCGTTCACCTCCAAAACTCCAGAGTAAAAAGAATACTCTTGTAATATGATAATCAAATAAGCAAAAAGTTGACAAAATACCAAAAACGTTTTTTATACAAAGTGAGTGACATATTGAACATACAGCTCAAACAATCAAAAATACTTGCACCTGTGAAGCTGGCTAGTTAGATGCAGTTTAACAAATTATAAAAATCAAATTTTTACCCAACCTTCTGTCTCCTGATGTTCCAATGTGTTTTCCTACTAGGTGACTTTTTGTTTGCTATCAACAACTCCCTTTCTTTCTGCCTTCTCCTATTAACCTTGTTATTCACCACCTCTGCCTTTTACACTTTTGCGGTGTTATTACTTCCAACTTCTTTTTGCTCAGGCCACTCTCTCTCGCTAGTTTCACAATTTAATCTAGAGTAGTGCTTCCCTGTCCTGCTCACTGTGGGCCCTACAGCTTTTAGAGACAGGTGTAGAGGGACTAATGTTTCATATGATTCGGCCCCTCCCTCTTTTGTTCCATGAGAATTTTACTGGCTTATATGAAGGTCATGTGATCTAGCTGGTAGAAAGATCCATCACACACAGCAAGCTGAGCTGGCCATTACAATAGTGTGTTTGTGTGTGCATGTGCGCGTGTGTTTATCCATTCCTAAGTCATTATGTATAGTCATCAGATTTCTGTTGACACAGTAAACTCGACACCAGTGCAGAACAAAAAGTTGTGTGTTTTGTATATGGGTTGATGTCACACGTCAGTCTCCTGGATATAAGGATCTATTCTCTAGAAGAATAATACCCTTCAGGTGTGGTCCTAAGGTTTTCACAAATAAAAACTGACACGCTCTTATCAAAGCTCTCCACTAGAAAAGGTAACTAAAGACCCTTACAACTGAAATAGATATATGGTGTGCTTCATTATTTCTCCTTTATCTTAAGTTAAATACTACCAATGACAATGCTAACATGCTGATGTTTTAGCAGGTATAATGTTTAACAAGTTCAGCATCGTAGTTTAACATGTTAACATGCTAACATTTGCTAATTAGCACTAAACACAAAGTACAGTGGCTGATGCTGGGAATGGTTTTGCAGGTATTTGGTCATAAACCAATCGGACACATTTAAATTGTGTGAGCTGGTAGTTGCATTAGTCCTTGAATTTGAAACCCTGCAGACAAGAAGGTTCCATAAAGTTGCATGCATGATCCCTTAAGTGAAAAAATAACCTTTCCTACATTTGGGATGTGTCAGAAATTACTCCCTCTACAACAATTAAACAATTTCTAATCTTAACTTTGTATCATCACTGACTTGACTGAGGTGTCACACTGGTTAGTTTCACATCTACTTTATGAGCGTGTTAATAGAAAGTAGTATATAAACTGTGCACAGTACTGTGTTTGTTCAATTGAGGGAATTTTTTCAGGTAATAAATAAAGTGCCAGACACACACTCTGTACACTCAAATAAGGAGGTTAACTGTTGTGGCCTGTTAGTAGCTGATATAGGCACAAGGCTTAGCTAATTAATTCCTCTCAATGTAACACATTCTTTTACAGTTCTATCTCTGCAGTGACAGTACTTACATTGTAAACAGACTGAGTTAGGAGACTGCCATGGAATATGTAACTGGGCGGAGTGATATATTCAGTGTGATGGATAGCAACTTAATGTCCAGTTCTATATGTCTGTGAAGGTTCTCAGTCATCCAGGTCATAGTTATCCAACGAAGGTTGAGGTCAAGGGCAAGTAGACTTTGTCGAAGAAACTGAAGAAGTCNTCTACTTTCTTCTACCAAGTCCAGTTGCCCTTGACCTCAACCTTCGTTGGATGTCCAGTTCCATATTTTGAGCTTTGGTGCCAATTCCTTGTTCTTGTCAGCTGCATGTTTGATGTTCTTATCCACTTAACTGCACTGATTTAAAAGTGCACTGCTCTTCCTCGGGGGCCAGTTCCATTTCATCCCTAAAGTAAAATGACCAGCATGTGTTTCAGTAATAAACCCAATAAAATATCACCAAAAGTACATCTCAGTTTGTGTACCAGCTGCACAGCTGAGATGCAGACCAATGGCCGATTTTATTGGCCCTGGAGGTAATAACCGTGAAAGTGATATTATAATGAAGGCAGTGGCTGCATGAGGAACATAGCAATAAAGTTGAGTGGAATGAAGAAACGGTAGAGGGAAGTGGCTGTTCCCCGCTCTCAATGTCTTTTCTGTGCTCTTCGCTGCAAAGATTATTATTCATAAACCTTTCCTTCCTTACTTCTCTCTCTGACCACCGGCCATTTCTAGACCTCTACCAACTTAGCAAACTGATTTTAGTAATCCTTTCTACTTTTTCCCTCTCCTTCCTCATTTCTCTCCCTCTCTCCATTTCCTTTGTTGCACCTTGTTATTAGAATCCCTCTTTCTTTGCCACGGTCAGTCTCTTAAGGCTCCAGTACACCCCAAACTGAAATCAAAGGCTGCTGAACTGCTGTCAAATGCCTGAATAATCAATAGGCCCCCTGGTCTGTTTTTTTATGACACCCACGCCAGAGGGAGATGTTTTTAGCAACTCCTGCCTCAGACTGATTAATAAGGCACGAGAAAGTTGAAATGACATGGAAATGGAAATGTGTCAAAAGTTAAAATGGTTTGGCTTGGATGACATCTAAATGCAGTTCTTTGTGTTGGTCACCATTTTGTCAATTCAACACAACACTTAACTACGGCCTTACAGTACATTCTTCTATATTCTTTGCACTTTTTTTCACAGTCCCCAGTCTCTCACCTTTGCATCCAATTTTACTTCGACATTATCACTCGCCACTCCCTCCTCACCTCTTCCCCTCACCCCTCCCCGACATCACACCACCTCTTCTTTTTCTCAGCTGACTCTCTCTCTCCTGCTGTCATTTCTGTCTCTCTAACTCTCTCCCTTTTGCTCCATGTATCTCTTCCTAAATTGCTCTCTCGGTAAATGCCCCAGACTTTCTCAGACTCAGTGTCTCTCTCTCTTTCTCTCTGGGGTTAGCTGCGAGCTGCAATATCGTGCAAGCGGAGTGTCAAGTGCTTCCAATGTAGCAGACGGACTATGTTTAGTCCTGTTGACATACACGCACACGTCTCCCCAAGTCTCACTTGGTATTACACTTATAGTCACGGATATACACTCCCCCTTCACATCTAGCCAAAGGAGAGACAGAAACGCACATCGCCAGGTAAATCTCTCTGTATTTTACAGTATACACAAGTTTTTAATTCTGGTGTCTGCATGGTGCCTGTAGTGATGTGTTTTACATCAACCAGCAATGATTGGTTTGCCAGAGCTGAAGGGGGCAGCAAACCAGAGCCATCTAGAGTGCTCCATCTGTCATTGCTGTAAAGAAAAAAGGTCGATTGGAGAGACCATTTATTACTGAGAAGAATTTATTGTTCATTTATGTATATTATGTTTGCTTGGTCTGTGTTAATATGCTCTGGCAACGCTGCAATGTATGCAGTCATGCCATGAATTGAAATTGAGCAGAGATGACTCTATCTGCATGGCTCTGGAGCAACCACAGCGATGGAATAAGGTGCAGCAACTAGGAGTATGGTGGAAAAACCTAAGAAGTGTCTGAGAAAAGTTTCTGATGCTCCAGATAAAAAAGAAATTCTGCGTTCAGTGAAGATTACAGTAAAAAAAAAGACGAGGCGAGGACAAACACGGCATAACATAACACGCTGTAGCTTTTCCTTGTCGGAGAGTGCTGAGAGAAGAGAAGGGACTGAGGGCAGACACAGAGTTCGCGTTACTGCTTTTGGATTAGAATTTGTAACATATTTTGAGTATGCTATATAGCTTTTACATTTACTTTACCTAAATAATGAACTATTGTCTTGGAACTGTAGAAATGTCTTGAAACTGTTTCTGAGCACTAGCCTGGGGTATTGTTTACTCTCATTGCCAGAAGGGGAGACAAAGGTTCCGCACTGCAGATTTACATCTGGCATGTGAGTTTTATTAAATCTAATTTAAGAGAAATATCAACAAAAATCATCAGGGTTATACTGTAAAAGCACTTTAAAGGTATATTTCCCACACAACCTCCACATCTGGGAAAAGCAGTCATTATTAAATTAATTTTAAAGAAAGTTTGGGAAACGTGGAAATCACCGCTCTCATGTCTATACAGTATGTCATGGTAAATATGAAGCTACAACCAGCAGCTGGTTAGTTTAGCTTATCATAAAGACTGGAAACAGAGAAAAAGTCTAGCTTTGCACTGTCCAAAGGTAACAAAATCTGCATTTTTATCTTTGTACAGCCAGGTATTCCCCATTTTCTGTCTTTGTGCTAAGGTAAGCTAACCAGCTCCTAGCCCTAGCTACATATTTAGCATACAGACATGACAGTGGTATCAATCTTCCCATCTAACTCTCACCAAGAAAGCAGGTAAGTGTACTTCCCAAAATATGGTGGAATGCTGTATACAGTAGGAAAAATAACAATCTACTACTAGTAATGAGGGAAGAGGGGGAAAGGGACAGTCTGGAGACCACCTCCCCCTCCCTGACATGCATACAGTTAGTATACACAATCATAAACAATATTAGGTGAAAAAAGGTCCCTTCAGGCTTCAGATCTGTATTCTGTAGTCTAGCCATTAAAGTAAGAATAAAATAAAATATAATAAAATTAAAATGAAATAAAAACTGTGAATTGTGTGAGGACTACATCAGTATTCCAATGAGGTGGGGCATTTTTAGTGAGGCTATAACTGGCGTGACAGATGATTAGGCAGCAGGGCTGAGGTCAATTATCTTGCAATTTACATCATTCAGGAAGTGATTTGTCGGGAGAACTGTTCTAGCTGGGTGGCTTTAACTCATAATGAAATCATAAAGAATGAAAAGTCTGTGATTATGAGTCAGTGCTTTAGTTTAAAAGCATGCAGAATTGAGTGCAGCGTTTGTGTAGCGCAAGAGGACAAACTGTTGGGAAGACAGATGAACCAATAGTAGATATTTGACAGTGACACTATTCAGTGGTCTGGTGATTCTCATTTAAAATCGGTAAAAGAGGTGACCACGCATGCAACACAAACCAGCTATGACTTATGTTGTGTGGTGAGAAGACACTCTTCAACTTCTCATTTGTAGGAGATTTGCACTTTCAAGCCAAGTCAAAAACTGTTGTAACTTTAAAAATTGCTGACAAAAATAATTTGTGCATGTAATGTACATATTTATGTTTTAGCATAGTGGTAGTCACATTACATTAGGGTTTATGTTGTGTATATAGTTGTGTTGTTGATTAATTCCTCCAATGTTTTAAACTTCCATTACTAAACTTTCTGTTTTGGTGAAAACAGGAAAAATTCTGCTGGCTTGGCAAGAAAGCAGCAACGCATGCTTTAGTGAGGGGAGGTGTCTCACCGACAGTGAGGGATCGTGGGAAGTGTAGCTGGCCCAACGTTCATTCTCCAGCTCCTCCATCACCTACAGCATGCACAGAGAGAGCGGAGGGGGGTTTATACACATACTGTAAACACGCACACTCACTCACACACCCACACAGCACTGCACAAACTGGAATTCATGCGTGAAAGGATTTAAATACACACACAGTTGCATGTATGAATGTACTCACAATCATTTAACCTCAGGCTTACACACTCACATACACACACACACGTATGCACAGTATAGGTAAACACTTTCTTCAACACTCACAGACAAAACACACCTGGTTCATGGCGCTTTTCAGCCAGGTATCAACAGCAACCCCTACTTGCCGCAGAAGGTCCAACCGAGCCTCAGCTTTTAACTTTATTGTCTTTGGAGAGAGAGAGACAGGGTTAAGAATGGTAAGAAAATCACATATATCTATTATATATACTGTATATATAATACATCAGTCTTAAAGTGCATCACTTTGTTTTACTTGTGTCCCACTGTGAGCCCATATTTCTGCAGTTAACCTGCTGAGTGAACTATGAAAATAATGATTTTAAAAAAGTATTTCAGTTTAAATCTCAATGTTGCTAAAGTGTCAGACATCTTTCTTTATATTTAGTCTGCAGTGGTAACCTCTTTACCAGTGACTGAAAACTAGCCCCTTATACTGGACAGATGAATAATATTTCTTAGCCATGATGGTAAAACAAAACAAATACAAGTCAATAGAAATATAATTAGCTATTACCGTTTATTAACATCACTATATACAGTAAGGACCCATTTCTCATACATAATTGGTTTTTGAACTGATGCAGAGAGCAAACATTACAATAATCGACTGTCTCTCAGTGCATACAGTAATATTTTTGAACTAGCTTAATAAAACCTTGCAGCCATCTTAAAGTCAAATCTTCACTGGAAAATATTTACTTTATTTATAAAAGTATACTTTTTTGTTTTTACTTTTCAGCTGTATTAGTTCACATGCATCAATGTACAGAAACAGAGTGAGGATGTGAAATGGATCTGCACCCCAAAATGTAGCCTCCTAAGTGGCAAATTATCACAACTTTCTGTACTTTCTTTTAACAAGCTGTGAACACTGGACATGTGCTGTATTCTCTTCTAATGAGACAATAAAATGATGCTATAACCATCAGTAGGGAAACCCAAGAGATTTAAATTCAATATGTTGCGCCTCCTCAACTCTCTTTCATCTCGGATCCTTTTTCTTTTTTTCCTGCTGTCTCTCACCATTTCCATCAATTTCCTCTTTCCTTTCTCACTGATGCTGACGGAGCCAATTGATAGCTGATAACTCCCTCCGACAGAGACATGTGGTCAGACAGAGTGTGCAAGGTTTTACAATGTCAAACATAAAGAGGTACAGTGAGATCAAACTGGACAATTACGACCAATATGTACCGTAATACTATGTTTCCCAATGTTCAAACAAAATTATCTAGCTAAGAAGAAGAAAAATATACTACATAATTCCCAAAGGTACATTATGTACATTACTTTCAATCATTTTTCCAATCCTTATTAGTTTTGTTTGCTTGCTGGAAAGAGTCTGGGAGTACAATCTTGTCTTGTGCATCTTCTTTCTGAAGGATTTTTATTTTCGTGTTAATGAGGCTAGATTGTCTGGTGGAGCCAGCGTGAGAACAGCCTTCAACAGATCATTAGTATGGAGCCTCAACTGTTCTCACTCTCTCATCCTCTAAGAACCCCTTAGAAAGAGGAAAACGGCAGAGAAGAGGCCAATAATTATCTGATATCACTGTGGGGAATTTGTGATGGAACGTCTGCTGCATTTGAAAGTATGCTGTGAGAGAGGAACGATAAACACAAACACGCAAGAAACTTGATATAAAACATAGCACAATCTCTTTATGAGTCTGCCACTAGGTAGAAAGCTTTAATGCAGTGGTTTTTCAAAGAATATACTTTGTAGGAAATGTCTGTATGCGATAGTATCTCTATATGTATCTGTAGAAAATGCAGTGCAGATGCCATGCAGTATTTCAAATATTGGAGATATACTGAGAGTGAGAATAAAACAGCTCACAGATTTTATTTATATTTTCTCCTCAAGAAGATGTCATGTGTCTTTTTTTCCCTCTTCTTGATTTCTCTTCATCTCTGAAGCATGTTGCTCTTAATTACAACAGCTCCAGTAGAGTACACAGGGCTAGCCTGGGGTACACTGTTTTTATATACAATTTTGATATAATACAGTTTATATAATCCATTTAATTTTATGTTATAAAAATTTGCACTGACGGTTTTATCATAGCACGGATCACTTAATCATCCAGGTAAATTCTGTTACGGTAATAACTATTTGAGTAATTTCAGAGAAAGACTTTTAGTATCCAGAGTCTTTTATCGAGCACTCAGGCAGGGGCCGTAAAATCAGCATTAGCGGAGAGCAAAGAATACATAACTCTACTCTTCCTATCAGTGTTTATTGATTCCATTCAGAGGTGAGAAGAGGTGTGTCTACCACTGAACCCTGCAGAATAGATTCAAAGCATTAAAACATCTGCACTGTTCTATTTATTTTAGTTTTGTTGATCCTTTTCCTTCATCTGTAACAACAAAGCAACACATTTAGTGTGACAGCAGAGGCATTTAGTTTTGTGCTGTTTAATTTATAAAGTCATGTGACCGTATCATGAGAAATTAAATTCCCCCATAAAGATATGCACACTACTCAATCTGACTATGATCTACCATTGTTTCTAGTTATGGTCATGACAGCAGCAACCGCCTTGGATTTGTAACATATTCTTAAAATCACCATAAACCTTGAATAAACAATTTGTACGGCTAATAAGTCTGCCAGCTCTTGAAAGTTCTACATGATTCAGAGCATTGATATTTATGCTCCCTGCATTGTGTTTCGCGAAAAATATCCAGTGGGAAAATTGCAGGATAAGTGAGGAAACCTGCCGACATTAGTCTTAATCCATCATGTTTATTAAACCTATCTTGAATAAACCCAAAAAATGGTATCTTTCTCGCAAATTCCCCTGCACATTCCCCTTGACATGCAGTAAATGATCACATTTTCATCACAGACAGCATCGACTCTAAACATTGATTTTGAAACTCTGTTGGCCGTCAAAGCAAATTAGGCAAATCAGTAAAAATCACTAAGTAGGGACAAGTAGCGAGGTCAGCTATGTTATCAATCCTTCTTACCCGCTGGTAGCAGCCTTCTTTGCTTTAGCTCACGTTTCAAACATGCAGCTTCTCAAACTCCAATGAGTTTTTAGCTGATGATGAGATTCCAAAGATGATACCACAGTAAAACCTGGTTAATTACCCAGCAAAACCTAACACCAGGCATTCCTCCACTGAGTACAGATATCTTTTAATACACAAATCCTAAATATATGCCTAGCATCATTTTCTTGCTAACAAGGTGTTGAAAAAGACCAATGCAACAAGCTTGATGGGATGAAGGAGTGGTTTCATGTAAAAGGAAAGAATGATGCAATCACTGTCCAGATAATGCTGTACTCAAACCTGGATGATGTCTTTTGTACTGCTTTCACTCCCTTCATACTGCTGTGATGTGAGCTCTGTGATGAAGCCATTTTTACCAAATGAGCTCATAAAATATTCATCATCTTACTCAAGGTAATGCTGGCCCATAAGACCAAAGAATGGCAGACAGACAGTGTGAGCGAGGGAGACTGAAAGACAAATGAAGAGAGAGAGAGGATAGGAGGATAGGAAAAAAGTAGGGAGGCTGCATGTTTGCACTTGAAAAGACTCCCAAATTATTTTGTAGAGAGTGAGATCACGAGATACTGATAATGTTACTAAAATACTCTTGCAGTGTAAGGTAGACTGAAATAACTGCCTATCTACAAAATTAAATAAAATATGCTGTATGTATATATATATGCTGTAATAGAGGTGAAATGTTATTTGACCAAACCTGACAGCAGAGGGTGCCAGATATGTGAAAACCCTGATAAGAAAAGGTGGTATGAAGGCAAAGATACAGTGCTAGGCAGAGAATGAGTTCAGCTAAAGAGAAGAAAGACAACGAAATTGTGGAACAGAGGGATGATGTAGTGATCTTATTCAGTGGGTGACAGGTTGAATCTGCGAGAATCAATACAGAAATGATATATGCCTCTGCAAGTTGAAAGACTGAGAGGTGCAGACAGAAAAAGAGAGGGAGCATGAACACAAGGTGAGAAAGAAAAAGATGCAGCTGAGGAGATAGAGGCAGAGGAGTCGAAGAAAGAGCTAAAAGAGCAAGCAATCTAAGAAAAAAATGGCAATCGTATTATTAGACCTAATAGTTAAAATATTATTGATCAGAGTTTTAGAGCTTTACAGCTATCATACCTGTGGGTGAGACAGACACAAACAAGTGTGTCTACAACTGAACAGAATGCAGCAAAACCATGTACGGATGGGGATTATGGGGCCTTGTGGATAAGAATGGTTGAATAACTTGAATGATCCGACATTTACTGCAATGTGAAAGGTATATTGATCGATCCTGGTCCATGTTTGTTAATTGTTCCCTGCTACATGAGCTGTGCAGGTGAACAGGCTGACTGCCGACTGCCAAATACTTAGTCACTTAGCCCAAATACTGGGTAAAGGAAATATGGGACAGGGCTTATTTACTGATGCAGAGGTGCTAATGGTGCACTGATGTTACAGCAGGAAGTGACTCCGGCAATGCCTGACAGATAGTTGATGGCTGAGCATCTAATTGTAAAACCCCGTCCTCCGTCAAAAAAAATCTAAATTTTTTGCATAATACCGCTATGTGAAAGCAGGTTTTATTATTATAAATTCTATTTATAATATTATAAAATGTTATAAATATGCTTAGCACCTTCCTCGGAATTCTCTTCTCCCCACACAGGCACACAAGAGGCCTACACCTCAGGTAAACATACCGGCTTGCCCCACCTCTCTCTGTCTCCCCCCTTGTCCGTCTACTCCACTTTCTCCTTCAGCAGTATGTTTTACATGGTCACGTAAAAGACACAGAACCCTTCTTTTTTCCATATTTTTCCATCCGCAATCCGTTATCACGACAGCAGGTGAGCCGCTTGTGGGCTTGTTAATGATGCAGCCAATCTAATATAACTGAAGCCAACATAAGCACCCTGTGTGTTCACTGCTGCTTTCCCTGGTCCGTGCTTGTAAAACTTCCACCGTGACTTGTAACATCATTAGGCTACCAAGTTTTTAACCGAGTGAAGTCTATGCGAGTGAACACATGCACATAATGATAATTTTTTCCATTAATCACAATAAAAATGTTCAAAATGGTGAGAAAAGCCGTCACAATTGCCCAAAACCCAAAGTGACACCTTTATAATGCTTGTTTTGTCAGTGCAAACCTCAAAATAACTAAAAATAGATTAAAGTGTAATAGTCACCTATTCTGCCTTCAGGTACAGCTTTGTGTTGGTAAACATGATTTATTTGTATTGGTTTAGCCTTCACGTGAAAAAAAGCAACCATATATCAGAAGACTGTGGTGTATCACGGATTGTTATAAAGACCTTTCTTTATGTATTTTTTCCCACTCATTGTTTTGCCACGGGGTAGGTTTTAAAAGGAGAGTGGGAAGTGACGTTTGGGGGGAACTCTGGAGTGCAACAGGTGGAGCTGTGTAATATTTGCCAGACAAACGCAACAAACGAACAAAGCAACTCTTCTTGCCGGATTATATGTTGGGACTTTTCTGGACTGTGGCACCATCCCATCGGCTAAACAGGCTGGGGTTAGTTAACCATGGAATATTATTGACTGCGGCGGCTCGCCACGCTTCACCTGCTATCTTTTTTGGGGGTTTTTTCTTCTTCTTCCTCCCGGAGGACATCTGGTTAAATCCGGCCAATTTAAGTTAACTGAATGAATTTTGAACTGCTGGGACATTGGGGGTTTTGGAGGGTGAATTGAATATATGTCGGAAATGGTGATATTGTCTGTAATGTTTGTTTGATGTGCGGCCGAGCCTCCAGCGACTAATACCTGTGAGTGTTGCCTGCCGTGGTATAACCTTGCGTATCTTTAAATACAAGCTGTGAAACCCATCTTATGGACTTTTTTCGTTGATGTATGATTTTTTTAAGTGTGTACAGGTGAAGGTTATTTCCTTATCTGGTTTAGGTAGGGCTTGTTTAACGAAAGTAAGCAGGCTGCTGATTGAAATCTCCTCAGCAGGAATCAGATCCTCAGTGTAACCTTATCTTTTGCGTTTGTACGTTCCCCTTGCTGTTTTGGTATAAGGCGAATTGTTACAATTGAAAGAAAAGGCTGTTTTTTTAAGTAATGTCTTAAATGATTATCAAAATAGTTGCCAATAAAATTTCTGTCGATTACTAAATGTCCTAGCTGTACTTGGATAAACTATTTGAGAAGTTTAATTTATAACAAAACATGATATTCTTGTAAACTCTTTTAAAATTCTTACTTTTTAAAGTAAGTAGTAACTAAAGCTGTCAGACACATGTAAAGTACAAAGTAAAATATTACCCTGAGATGTAGTGGAGTAGAAGTACAAAGTAACATGAAAAGAAAAGACTCAAATACATCTAATTTGTACTTAGTAAATGTACTTTGTAACTGTCCACTACTCAAAATGTCACACTCCCTCCTTTCCACCTTATACTGAAGTTTTGTTGGAGACGAGTCATTCATCTTTTTCATTTCAGAAGCAAGGATACATCTATCCATCCGTGCTCCATACCCACCGTATCCTGTGCATGGTATTAGAGGGTGGAGAATCACCTAGAACAGGGCGCCAGTCTCATCACGGAGCTAACACACAGACAGAGAACCATATTCACACACAATTTAGAGCTTCCAATTCACCTGATCTTGCATGTCTCTGGACTGTGAAAGGAAAATGGGGCACCCAGACGAGACCCATGAGGAAACCGACAATGGTCGCGTTTAAATGCAGACACTTGAGGCAGCAGTGCTATGGGTTAAATAGCTTTGTGATCAAAAACAAATTTCAACACACCTCAGCTTTGCGTATGTTTTCTTTGGTGTCTTCTATCTTCATCTCCAGATCTAGTCTGCCCTGTTCTGTGGGGGGCAAGCCGTGGCCCTCACACTCCTCCAGACACTGAAAGCAACACATACAAACACATAACCTGATTAGAAATAGTGCAATTCAAAAACTTCATTCTTTTTCACATACTTGGTATATTCCAAAATGGGTATATGGGACAAATATGAGTGTGTGATTGTATCCCTCTTACTCTCTTGTAATGTATGATATTCTTGTGTTCTCTGGCCACTCTGGTCGCCCATTTTCTGGCCTCCTTGTTGAGGCTGTGCTCCTCCGTCGTCCCCGTCTCTGACTCCAGCTGACGACTCTAAGATAGACAAACACACACACACACACACACATATCCCAGACAGGCATGGGTAAACACACACGTACCCAGCCCCACAAACACGCACACACCGGCATGACAGGCAAACACACACATACACAAGTGCACACATAAGTACACTGTCAGCGGGTAACAGCACAAGGTGTGTGATATGCAGAAGCTGTTAATGAATCTAAAGAAAGTGTGATAGAAAGATTGTTTCCCTCTCACATAATGAATACAGTGTGTGTTGCAAAGCTCTATTGTTATCCTCTTAGAATGAAATAACTGCTATTAAAACCACATGTGAAAGAGCGTGTGTGTGTGTTTTTGGTGTACTGAAGTACTGAGAGCTGGAGCTGCATGGCAACAGGCCTTTTTATATGTTTTTTTTTTACATACAAAAGCACATGCGTGGGCGTGTCGAGGAATCTGCATGGCTTTCCAATAAAACATTCAACATCAATGCTAACCATATGGCCTCTTCAGAGACTAATGTATTAAATGTGTCTTTAAGGTCCAAGTTTACACACCTTTTTCACTTACCAACGACAGAACCAGCATCCATTTTATTTCACATAATTTCTCAAATGCCCCGGAAACATATTTTTTTAATCAGTAATGGGATCCCACATAAATACGTGCACAGTGCTGATTAACTGAAATTTTATTGATTAAATTCTTAATAAATGCCTAAAAGCTTTCTTTACATTAATTGTTTCTTTTGTCATTTATATTAGATATTATAGATACATATTTATGTTTTGAGGGCTTTAAAGGAGCAAGAAATATGTGTTGATATTATCCAAAAGTGGCACTTTCATTCTGTCTCATTTCAAAATGATATGGTTAGCTGTTCTACGTGAAAAAAAAATGCTTGATAAATTTGGAAAGATGTCCTTTCTATCCTTCTAATTTACAATATTTATATGGCACATTTATATGACACACACACACATATATATATAT
>JAPMOB010250784.1:0-14225 GCA_029875015.1 Lepomis gibbosus | reverse complement strand
GACGTTCACATGAGGAGTTAAATACTTCAGCGACGTTCACATGTGGAGTTAAATACTTCAGCGACGTTCACATGTGGAGTTAAATATTTAAGCGACGTTCACATGTGGAGTTAAATACTTGAGCGACGTTCACATGTGGAGTTAAATACTTGAGCGACGTTCACATGTGGAGTTAAATACTTCAGCGACGTTCACATGAGGAGTTAAATACTTCAGCGACGTTCATATGTGGAGTTAAATACTTGAGCGACGTTCACATGTGGAGTTAAATACTTGAGCGACGTTCACATGAGTTAAATACTTGAGCGACGTTCACATGTGTAGTTAAATACTTCAGCGACGTTCACATGAGTTAAATACTTCAGCGACGTTCACATGAGTTAAATACTTGAGCGACGTTCACATGTGGAGTTAAATACTTCAGCGACGTTCACATGTGGAGTTAAATACTTGAGCGACGTTCACATGTGGAGTTAAATACTTGAGCGACGTTCACATGAGTTAAATACTTCAGCGACGTTCACATGAGGAGTTAAATACTTCAGCGACGTTCACATGAGGAGTTAAATACTTCAGCGACGTTCACCATCGGCTGATTATTTGTGCTATTACCCCAGTTTCTGTTGATGGTGGACAGTTTATCTTAAGTTAATGTAGTAAAATAAAACAACACACGTGATCTGTGAACGCTTAAGTCCTGTTTTAAAACTTACTTTTATAGACAGCATTTCCTGATTTTAGTTGATTTTATTATAGTTAGTGCTGGGTAACATATTTAATCGCAATTAATCACATTGTTCTGCGTAAAATTGAGCTATAATTGACCTGCTATATACACGAAGTGCAATAACGTGGTTTGCAAACACTTTAAACAGATAAGGAGCTTTTCCCAGCAGTATTCCTTTTACACAGCAGCAATAAAATATTTCTTGTAAATCTCTACTTAAACATTAATTTAATCAAATCAAATATTAAACCAAAGCTGTTTGCTGCTTCCAGGGAATTATAGCTTTTATCCAGCCCCTAACTATTTACACAAGTTGTCAATAAAAAAATGTGAAATTTAATTGATGAAGGCTCTTACAAGTGACAGGGTCATATAAAATGTAAACCACACAGGCTGGGGCTGGAGCCAATCCCAGCTGGCATTGGGCGCTTTTTTTTTACCCATTTAAGATTTTGTTTTTTTTAAAAATGAACCAACACAAAGGAGGATCTCCGGCAGATAATAAATATGGAACAAAATTTAAATCAAACTCCAAACCTCTCTGAACTATAAAGAAATACATTTAGAATTCAAACACTGTTACTGAGCTTGTTTTTTTTTGTTTTATCTTTTAACTGTATTGTTGCAGTTTCCCAGCTTTTATCGTGCATCTGTTTATTTTGTGTTTCACTGTCTTTGCACTGAAAGCACTTTGGATGGAGGCTGGATCCTGACAGTTTCAGAACTAAATGCTTAATAAATGAATAAACATTTGATTAATTACACACAATACAGTAAACATAGGCAGTAATTAAATTTTACAATGAGGCATACGTGTCTCTTAATTAACTTCTTTATTCACCTTTTTATTGTCTGTTTTATCATTTATTTATAAATTTGTTTTAAATTTTTGTCTTTTATTCTTCCTTTGTATTTTCTACCCTATTTATTTTCCCCAACTCGATTTATTTGTCTGCTCTTTTTACAGTTGTCTTTGCATTCCTGCCTTATATGCAAATGAGGGGGGCTGAGTCTGAAGGGTTAAGTGCTCGCTTATTGGTTGACCAGAGGGCAGTAAATTACTGTATTTTTTGTGTATTCAATCATAAGTTTATTTATTTCAGAACCTGTCATCTCGGTGAGGTCGGCTTCGTCGCTTAGTTTCGCTTCTGTCGTCAGATTGAAGTAGAGAAGAAGAGTTTGCTTTGGCGGAGGCGTCCTTACCGGCCTCTGCTGGCGACCCGTAGGAGCGACACAGACATAAAGGCTATCAATTGATTTCTCTTCAATACGAAGAGAAAGAGCCCACCTGTAGGATGTTCTGATGTTCTCTCAAGCTGTGGCCTATAATAAAGTTCTGAAGGTAACTCCCAGTAAAAGTGAACATATGATCAGTAAAAATGGCCAGAACATGGACTTTCGCCTGGTATATTTTTTAAAAAATTGTGTAATAACTGTTGTATATCAGTTTATTCTCATCACATTTACAGTTACAGTTGTGTTCCAGGTGTATTAGAAGATATTCAGGTGCATTATAATCTCTGTTATGATGGTTTTGATGGTTTATTGCATTAAAATAGAGCTTTTTTTACCAGGCGAGGATGAAAATATATTTTTTCTGTATTTCATCTCCATGTAGTCTGTAGTGATAAAATAAACACGTTATTATACAATGGATTTTATTCTTTAGCTTCTGACCTTTCAAAGGAGACCAGAATTATCTCGGCCCGATGGTTGAGGAGATGTTACTGATTTATTTTGGGTTTGTTGTTTTAGGTGCCGGGTCCACGTGGTTAAAGCCAGTTAAAGGTGAGTGAACAGGGAAACAAACCTCGCTGTGTTCACTGTTCATCGGTCTCTGAAACTTCCTCTTCACAACGATGAGCTCAAGGGAAAATGAGTGTGTGACTGAACTTCCTGCGGCAGCACAGACGGGAGCCTGGAGGTATTTCACACAGTTTAATGATTTTCTTTTAGACACAAACTCTTTAAAATGTTCTGAAAGTGAAACATTTGAGTTAAATGACAGGAAAGTTGAGCAGCAGCAGAGAAAAACTCGCTTCATTCTTCTCTTAAAACCTCTGAAACAAAATATCCAAGACGTTGAAACTTTTATCCATTTGGTCCATATTTTAAAATGCTGATGACGTTAATGTAACAGGAGCCTTTTAGTCGCTGAACATGTGGAAGTTTCAAATAATAAATAAGTGAGGGATTAATATTTAATTTTCTTATCATTTATACCAAATAAAGTTTTTTGTAGAAAACAGGAAATGATGTCACCAAACAAAGTTTTACCAAAATG
This sequence comes from Lepomis gibbosus, assembly GCA_029875015.1. NCBI lineage: Eukaryota > Metazoa > Chordata > Actinopteri > Centrarchiformes > Centrarchidae > Lepomis > Lepomis gibbosus. Next base: position 11,214 of record JAPMOB010250784.1, on the reverse strand, counting down.
AGACTGATGAAAAACACGGGGCCACCTGATCAAGCCGGGGGGCCACATTCACCTGTCAGGGGCCCCGTTCCTCTCGCTCTCTGTGGACTGTTCTTCTATAATCTGACTTAGCTGAGCTGTAACTGGATTAAAGAGCAACTTTAAATGCTTATTTCAACCTGCAACATGAACACTTTGGAAAAGTAGCGGCGCCCTCGGAGCCCCGTTTATGGGAAATACGCCACAGTTGGAATAAACACCCCCACCACCCCCCCGATACCAGTCCAGGTCTCTGCAGAGTGGCGGGTCAGGGTCCCGATCGGACTGATCTCTGCTGCTGGTTTATCAGCTGGTCTGGAGTCAGTTCGCAGTAGTTTGAGCACAAAGTCGGAGCAGAAAAGCTCAGAATGAAAAAATACGAACGAGAAACTTCTTTGAAATAATAATAATAACCAACCAAACACCCACTCGATCATCCAACACTGCCTTAAAAAAATAATGATTATCCTGCGCAGGTTCTTCTGCAGCTTTGGCGTTTATCTTTAATAACTGTTTGGTCCATTTCTCCTCCTCCGGCCGTCATTGGTCAGTCCTCTCGCTCTCTCTCTCTCTCTCCAATCCATAATCAATATCAGCTGACGTCCAGTAAACACATGACTGAAGGAGCTGCAGACGACGACTCATCTGAACAGAGACACAGATAACAGTGATCAGATCAATCAGCAGATCAATAGTTCAGTTACAACGTGTGGCCAAAGTCCAGGAGGCTGGACTGACTCTGGGTCAGTGAAGGCAGCGTTTCCCAGAGTTCTCCTAAAAGGCTGAAACGTGAGAAGTGGCAGGTTTACAGAAGACGCGTGATCAATGACCAATTAATTTAAAGAACGTTAACGACTTACACATCAAAAATCGACTGTTTGTTTTTAAACAGCTTCTGAGCTACGTTAGTTTTTAAATTGTTTATTGTAAATTGTTAAGAACTACAGTTCCCATAATTGACTACAACTTGAACCCCATCAGCTCCTATTAGCAGCTTCTGTTAGCAACCTGTTATCACTTCTTGTTAGCAGCTCTCATTAGCAGTTCTCTGTTAGCAACCCGTTAGCAGTAGTTGTTAGCAATCCATTACCGGCTTCTGTTAGAAGCCCATTAGCAGTTGTTGTTAGCAGCCCCTGTTACTGGCTTCTGTTAGCCGCCCATTAGCAGTTGTTGTTAGCAGCCCCTGTTACTGGCTTCTGTTAGCCGCCCATTAGGAGTTCTTGTTAGCAGCCTCTGTTAGCAGTTCTTTTTAGCAGTCCTTGTTAGCAGCCCCTGTTACCAGCTTCTGTTAGCAGTTCTTTTTAGCAGTTCTTGTTAGCAGCTTCTGTTAGCAGCCTCTGTTAGCAGTTCTTTTTAGCAGTTCTTGTTAGCAGCCTCTGTTAGCAGCCTATGTTAGCAGTTCTTGTTAGCAGCCCCTGTTAGCAGCTTCTGTTAGCAGCCTCTGTTAGCAGTTATTGTTAGCAGCCTCTGTTAGCAGTTCTTTTTAGCAGTTCTTGTAAGCAGCCCCTGTTAGCAGCCTCTGTTAGCAGCCTCTGTTAGCAGTTCTTGTTAGCAGCCCCTGTTAGCAGCCTCTGTTAGCAGTTCTTTTTAGCAGTTCTTGTTTGCAGCCTCTGTTAGCAGCTTCTGTTAGCAATTCTTTTTAGCAGTTCTTGTTAACAGCCCCAGTTAGCAGCTTCTGTTAGCAGCCTCTGTTAGCAGTTCTTGTTAGCAGCTTCTGTTAGCAGCCTCTGTTACCAGCTTCTGTTAGCAGCCCATTAGCAGTTCTTGTTAGCAGCCCCTGTTAGCGGCTTCTGTTAGCAGCCTCTGTTAGCAGTTCTTGTTAGCAGCCCCTGTTAGCGGCTTCTGTTAGCAGCCTCTGTTAGCAGTTCTTGTTAGCAGCCTCTGTTAGCAGTTCTTGTTAGCAGCCCCTGTTAGCAGCCTCTGTTAGCAGTTCTTGTTAGCAGCCCCTGTTAGCAGCCTCTGTTAGCAGCCTCTGTTAGCAGTTATGGATGTACAGACTCTCTCTGGTTTCTAATCTGATTTCTGGACGGACGTCAGAGGTCATGATGTCACCATGTCACGCTGAATGACTCAACACGTGTTACAGATCTGACTGAGTTCTGACACTGAGGAGGACGAGTGTGATTTCTGACGCAGCCATCAGGTGCTGAAGTAAAAGCATCTTAATCATTTAGAAACAAAACAAGACAAACGAGAAGTAAGAAAAACACACAAATGTTTTTTTCTTCTTCTTTACTACTTTTGTCTTGTGAGTTCAGACTGTCGCCTCTCCGCTCAGATAGTTTTGGGTTGTTGTGTCTCCTCCATAACACAGTGAGCTGAATGACTTTTATAACCCACAAACACACCGGGGACTGTTTTCACTGCGAGTGCCTTCTTTCAAAGGCCATTCTGAAGCCTGACTGTGATAATAACTCATCTCTGAGTAACGTGTTGACCTCTGACCTGCGGAGGCTGCGAGCTTCGTACAGCGTGTCGTCCTCATCGCTCTCCACCGCATCCATCTCCACAGAATCATCATAGTTGGACAGCAGGCCGTACTTCTTCCTCTGGGTGGGCCTCTTCAGCCTGGAAATACAGATCAGTTTAAATATTTGTTTGGTGGCCAAACGTAAAATTGGTAGAAGAGGATTGGCAGTGTCAGATTCTAGCATGTGTGCCGTTGTTAGGAGAGAAAGTCATTAAATTAATGGATTTTAAATAGAATTTGGTGTGAGATCCGTCCGCATGCAGGAGAAACACTGTTAGTGAGCACGGCTCGGATCAGGAGGTTCAGACCTACAACTGTATAACCAGTAAACAAATGTTTTGATTGATTAATAGACAAACTGCGTGTTGGGAGATGTTGGTTGGAGTAAGTATGTGATTCTATTAAAAAGAAACAGCATAAATAACTTTTCGGCTGCTGGTGACAGAGGAAGTATTAAATTGCTGGATTTATGAATGGAGTTTTGCATGACTACAAAACAATGGATTTAGAAACTGAAGTGTGTATTTAGTGGGAGGATGTTGTGATTAGTAGGTTAAGCAGTTGAAAAGATAGTGTTTTAAATTAAATACATGCTGAAGTGAAGAGTGTCGCCTAAAACCTTTACAAAAGGGCTTTAATCATATTCTGCTCTGCTGATAACAGATCAAGTGTTGCACTGCTGGATTTATGAACAGAGTTTAGCACAACATCAGTCAATCATTTTGAGTTTTGATTAATAAGTTGTACAAATATCCTGTTGTAGTTCTGTATTTCCTCGACCAAGCTGTGACAACAAATAACTTTACCTTGTTCACCTGAAAAAGTTGCCACACCAAACTCAATTCATAAATCTAGTGGTTTAATGCTTCTTCTCTTAGCATCTGTTCTTCCTAATCTGTAAAATATGACTTGTGCGTTTTCTACATCTGGAGGAGCCACTCTTCAGCTCGGCTTGCATCTGATCAGACATTTGCTGTAATTATTTTCCCTATTTGGAAAAACTATACACATAAATCGCAGAAAAATGAAACAGGCTTTGTTTTACAGTGTAATTTGTTCATGTGTTACCTATAATTTTGTCATTTATAAAAATCCTGCATTTATAAATGTGGTTTGGCATGCTGACTGTCCATATGAGGTAGCTGGGCTGTTATAATTAAAGTCAAATTATAGTTACTCTCACCACACAGTTCTACTATTAAACTACTATTCCACATTTTAGCAGGAGTAGTGAGTTAGATTAAACAAAGAAAGTCAGTTTGATGTAACCTGTCGAATTAAAGAGAGACCACTAATATAGTGCAAAAGAGAATAAATCACCTTTTACATCATTTATACATCCACAGATACTAGAGGAAGTATTAAATCGCTAGATTTATGAATGGAGTCTGGCGTGAAACAAAGTAATTTTTGCGTCAGGCCAGGAATCATTATTTGTATAATTCTCACGATTTATCAGCCATGCTAATATCCTGCTGTAGTTTTGTACAACTCTAATCAAAAAGAAGTCTGAGTTCTGAGTCCAAAATTAACTAACATTACCTTTATAACAATCTCACATCCTGCTGTTCCCCCGCATCAGCACAGACATCACGCCAAACTCCAGTCATAAAAATAGCGATTTAATGCTTCTTCGCTTATTAGTACTTGTGCAAACACAGTAAAATGTGACTCATATGTTTTTCTAAAGGTGGAGATGCCAGCTGTCAGATCAGCGCGCACCTGAGCAGAGAATACCTGTAATGTAAAAATCTAAATCGCAGACTTTCACGGTAGATAGTTTCACGTTGTGAACACACAGAGTTGTGCTCTTGATTCCCTGCTTATTTAAATGGAGTTTGGCGTAAACTGTAACAGTTGTTCTCACCGCACAGCTCGGATGAGGAAGTAGAGAACTCCGATCACGGTGATGCAGATCAGGACGTACAGGGCCCTCTGGATCATCGAGCTCTCCACGTTGAAGCCGTTGATCAGTCCGTTGTGGCTCTTCCCGTCGCTGTGCGTGGAGTTCGGCCGGCTGGAGTTCGTGACCGCGGGGCTGGGCGCCGCGATGGTGCCGTTGGTGGTTTTCACTACATGGTCGTCCGCCGCGGCCAAAAACAGCCAACAGATCGGCACAAGCCCCGCCGAGACAACTCTGAGAAAAGTCATCTTACATCTAGAAACACTCCGCGAGAAGTACCAGAAACACAAAGAGCGGGAGAGTTTGGACTTTTTATTTTAACCGGAACCGGAGCGGAGCGGACTTTCCCAGAAACACGTCGCGTAGCTCAACTCCGGCTTTGATGTAAAGTTCACGTCCACCTACTGCTTACGTCACAGAGAAGCTACTTGGGCAAATTCTACCTCAGTTTGACTTCAAGGTTCCTGCCAACCAATCAGCGAAGCCAGGCGCCTGCAAGATAATACGGAGGGTTGAAATTACACAGACACGAGATAAACAATGTACTCCGGCAACAACAAGGACAGAATAAAGAAATTTCTTTGTCTAAAAGTAAATATTTTCAGATCAAATTGATGCTGAACTGAAGAGAGGCTCCTCCAGCTTTAGGAAAAACATATTAATCATATTTAGCAAAGCATGAAAACCTACTGATATGAGACTAATCCTTAAATTGTGGGATTTATGGACGGAGTTTGGTGGACTGTGTTCACGAAAGTATGTAGGGGCTGTTATGAAGGTAACTTTAGTTTCCGTCACATATCAAGAAAGTAGTTTTACTGCGCATGTAAATAAGTCTTGTACACAAAGTTCTATAATTTATAACTTGAATCACTTTATTCCATATTTATAGACTTTTAAATCTATTTATATCAACTGGATGTTTGTCTACGTCCACCACCTTATATAAATAAATATTACTTAGCAATAAAGCTCTTTCTGCTTCTGATTCTAATAACTGTTTTGAAACTTTACAATATATATAATTGTAAATATATTTTATATTATAATTTAAAATATTTATTTTTAAATTGATATGTTTATTTGTCAAGCTAATACATTATTCATTTTAAAAATAACTATATATTTATTGACCTTGTGCTAACGCCATTAACAAATCCAGCAGTTTAATGCTTCCTCTCTTCTCTAGCGAGGTCAATATGCTGTTAAATGTAATTTATGTGTTTTTGTTAAATTTTTAAGGGTCTCCAGGGACAACTCACCTGTGACAGCTGAAGGAGACAGTCAGAAAACTCCATTATAAAATATCATTAAATATAGATCCAGATCTTGATAAAGCAGGAGCGTAAATCAGGTCTGACCTGGACAACTTTAGTCTCACCTGTAGGACACTGAGCAGCTGCAGGTTCACTGCTTTGCTCAAACCTGCTCTTTGTCTTTAGTCAGATCAATAGATCAATCAAACAGCCGTCCAATCACATCTGACCATCAGGCCATTCTCATCTTTAACTGATCACACAATCAGGTCCAAGCCGTGTGACTCGGCTCATCAGCTGTACATTAAATGGCTGTTTTTAAAGTGCTCTGAATCCTTTTTCATTGGTTCATTACAGAGCTGATTTGTCAACAATTTAAATAAAAACCCAAATATAGATGTACATTTCCTGTTTTTACAGCACAGCAGTGAGTTTTAGATTTGTCTCCTTTTGTGTGGCTCAAATGTCTCTTTTCACTATTTCAAGAAATAAAATAAACAGATAATCTCATGTCATTAATGTCAAACAAGAACTGACAACTACAGAATGAAGGATTCCTGTTTCTGCCTCTGCTGTTATTCCTCCTCTCTGACAGGCAGGAGGTGTTATTGTAATCCAGCCAGTCACCAGCTGACCAGCTCGTCTTCCAGCAACAGAATTATAAAGACAGAAGCGAACGTTTCGTCGCTGAGTATCTGCAGCCCACAGAGCCTCTGTGTAACCTGACAGGCAACACTCAGGGACAAAAATAATCAATGTTGTTTTTAATTTAGTTAAACAGGTTAATATTTGATGAGTTTATTACACAATCAGAAACAAATAACAGGACTTGGAGTCTGGATCAATATGAAATCTCCCAGCTGGTTCCTGTCTCCCTGGAGTTGGAGGTGTGTTTGGGCTCCGTCCCCCGTCTGATGCAGGTCACAGCTGGATCCGGCCTCTGTGGGAACATCTGGACACCTTCACAGGTTCTGACGGTTCCTTCTCTAATCATGTCTTGATGTCGGCGGCGGTTCAGTTTAACCGCCAGCTTTAATCCGACCCGCCGTGGTTCAGCAGCTGTCTACCTGCCCGAGGCCTTTTAACTGATGAGCACTGAGCACGCTCACATCTGGACGGCTGACATCACTCAGTGATAATGAATCCGCTCTCACCTGTCCGTCCTGACAGATCACTGCTGTCTGGGTCAGATATCCGCTGTCCAGAGTTTTATTTTTCAGAGTCTACAAAGGTTGTTTAGAAAAATAGTAATGTGGAGGCTGATTCAGATTCTAATGAGCTTCTGTGAAGATGGTAAATAATGTTGACTGAGTGGAAACTGGAGGACAAACAGAAGCTGAACTTGTTTCCTGTCAGTTTAATATCAGCAGTGCGTTTGTCCACAGGGGGCGCTGTGGCGTCTCCACTCTTAACCTGTGCAAGAGGACATTTACATTACATTTCTACATGTCAGAGGTCGCACGCCTCTGGAGCAACTAGGGGTTAAGTGTCTTGTTCAGGGACACAATGGTGGATGGGTCACAGTGGGGGTCACAGTGGGGGATTGAACCTGGGCCTCTCACACCAGAGGCATAGTGCCATCGCCACCCGTAGCCGGATATCCCCTGTTGGTTTGTGGTCTATCGCTTTGAAGCCTCCAGTTTGGGAGTTTTGCCGTCACCATCTTTTATTTTTGGAACCAGACGTGACCATATTTGGATGACAGGGTGAAGCTAGCTAGCTTGGTTAGCAAGGTGCATCTGTAATTGGCATTAACTGTGATATTAGCTCGGATGCTAATTTTAGCTAGCAACAAACAGGCTTAAAACAAACGTTCTTACTAAAAAATGAGCAGCTGACTGATGAGCTTTTTCAGCAGCGCTGGTTAAATGTGCACAGAGCAGCTGATACGAGTCAACTCTATCCTGATTGACAGGTCGCCATGGTACCGACCTGTCAGTCAGCTCGTAGCCCTAAAGCCCCCCCTGCGTCCTGGTCTCTGTTCCTCTAAATGGGACCATAATTTACTAAATGAACATCATGCTGTGTTGAAGAAGACTTGAAACTAGCGACTGAGACCATAAACTCATCAGGAAAGTGTTTACTGGGGGAATAAATCAGCTGAGAAGGAGAAACATTTTCTCGCAGACTCCTATACAATCACACTTCTTTGTGGAGTCGCCCCCTGCTGGCTGCTGGAGAGGACGCAGGTTTAAGGCTTCACTTTTCAGACCTGGAGGTTTCTGTTTGAGTAGCATGTAGCTGCAGTACGGAAGGCTGCAGTTTCAGGACCCTTGTTTACTTTGATACTGCCAGCTAACTAACTCGCTATGTTACTCTTTAATTTCCCTCACCACCACCGAGCGTGCGCCTAAACCTAAGTTATTGATTATATGCATGTCGACCCTACAGCTGCGCACATCGGCCTCACGGCTGCTAACAGACAGGGTTTCGTGTTGCTGTGTATTATCACCACCACTCCACTAGATGGCGCTGTCGCAAAAGAACTACGGTCCTAGAACTGCGGCCCCAGGATGGGGGGGGGTCCTGAAACTGCAGCCGCTGGCAGCTTCATACTGTTGTCCTGCTTGGTAAGAAGAATTAACAATCAGCACAGTGACACGGGTCTGAACTCATTTCACTCTTTAATCATGAAGTTTGTTGTTTAAATGTAAAATGCTGCTGGCTTCACTTGTCAGACCCGGAGGCTCCGGCTTGGCCACGCTGCAGTGAATGCATGATATAATAATACTTTACAAAATATATCTTCAGATATTTCACCGACATTTTCTTTGTTTTTGTTGGATATTTTACTTTAAGATTTTTAATAACACATTACTGTTTGTATGTTTATATAATGTCCTGATAATAATCCCACAATTAATTAAATTCATACACACTATATTTTCTGTACTTTTGAGGACCCTCGGTGACACATAAACCAGATTTTACCTCTGAGTTCATACAAATAAAAAGTAAATAATCACAATATCATAATATCTTAATATCTTCACTGTTATCGGTCTGACAGAAATATTAAAAGCTCCATTTCCTGGATTTCATTAAGTTCATTATTGATTTCATTGCAGGCCTAAACATTGATTGGTATTGATTAATCAGAAACAGTGCATGTGCAGGTTTGAGGTCATTTTATCTTTACAGCTTTTATTTTTAAGTTTAAAGGTTTGTGAAGAGGCTTCCTGTCTGTGGTTTAAATAAAGTGCAGCTTTATTTAAATCACAGCATCTCACCTGTTTAAACACCTGACTGATGGACAGAATCACGTGTTTCCGTGTGACGTATCGGGGTTGCGGGTTTGAGTCCCGCAGGATCAAAGATGTCACGCTAATGTACATTTATGTATTTAGGTTATTTCTGTATTTAGGTTGCTGACAGAGGCTGCACCGACGGACAGGCCGCTCGTCCAATGGGAGCGCAGCCTGGCTCCCGTGCAGGGCTGTGATTGGTCGGCACGATGACAGAGGGGCGGGGCTGTGAGATTACAGCAGCATCTCTCTCTCTCTGCGGATCCAGCGGACATCTGGAACAGCCCTGCCCGGGAATCAAACCTCCGAGCACCGAACACCGACGTCCCGCACCGACCCTGCCCGCCTCTCGCTGCCTGTTTCCCGGTGAGAAAGCAGCCGCGCTCCGGTGTTGTTGTCGCGGCTCTCCGGGCTGCATCTCCACCGGGAGGCTGCTGCGCTCCGGAGGGACGGACGCTCCGTTTCTCCCGGTTAGAAACACGGAAATACGAATAAAACCCGGGAGGGGTGATGGACTGAAGTGATCCGACATCTGAGATTGTTTTAGGCCCGATGGAAGCTGCGACATATCTGGACCTGGTGCGCCTGGATCCCGGTTCCTGCCTGGTCTAAAGAGCCCCGTGTGTCACTGAGGATTTAATGAATTTGTTTTGTTTGAGTTTTTCAGTTTCTCTGATAAAAGGTCCTGATTGAGAGTTTGCGGGTCCTCCTCCTCCGCCTCCTCCTCTTCCTCCTCCTCCTCCTGGTCTGGATTAGAGCCCATCAGGATCATGAATCATCCCCCCTCTGCTCCTCTAATCTGGGTTTTACCGAGCTGGATTTAAAGCTGAGATCTGATCTGGATTACTCTGCTCCTGGTTCAGACCGGGTCACGCCGGTCCCAGTCCTGGTGTGATCTTAAAATCGGTCCCTGGTCCTCTTGGTCCTGGTTTGGGGAGTTCTTCTGTCGCCATGCCGACGTCCCGGCCTGGTTCGGAGCCGGTGGAGTTCTGGGTGGACGGGTCGAGACGGGACGGGACGGTGGAGGAGTTCTACACCCTGAGTTCGGAGCTGGGCAGGTCTGGACCACATTATTAGGGGGCAGAGGGGTAAAGTGACACACTGGTGGTGAAGAGTTCACATGGACCCCTCTTTGGGCCATAGGAGCCCACATGAGGGGTCCATGTGATCCTCCTCAGGTCCAGGATTATGTAAACTGAACAGGGGGGTTAGATGATATGTTGTGTGGAGGGTCTGTGTGCTGTGGTATAAAGTGGACCAAACCTTTAGGGGGGCGGGCAAAGAAGTCTGGAAGACACAAACCATCAGTTCCGTCCCCCATTACATAGTTTATTAGATAACTGGTTTATTACAGGTTTTATTGCTTTTATCTGAGTTCACACACAAATCACTGCAGACTCACAAGGTGCAGCAGGTAAACAGGGACTGACGGAGACCCTGAAGCTCTCAGCGGGCTCCACCTCCTCCGTCCCGCTCACCTGGGATGTTTTTTTTACGATGAAAATGTGGGAATAAGTGAAAACTGATGTTTTACCTTTAGAATTGTAGCTGAATCATTAAACGGTCCCTCCAGGACTTGGCGGGCCGGACCCCGCATGTTTAAACCAGCTGACCTTGATTCTTTCCTGCAGCTGAACGTCTCTCTGACGTCCTCCATGTGTTTCCGACGTTCTTCCCGTTCTTCTGCGTCACCGACCCTGCTGGACGCCCGAGCAGTAATCACAGTCAGAAACAAAGTACCAATATATCAACAATATAAAGACTGTGTGAAGGATTCAGCTCAAGCAGAAGCTAAACTATCGTTAGGTTGGACGTCTTTGGAAAAGGGCTCGTTTGCAATGGTTTATGGGATTAGTAGTTCCTTTATGTTCGTTTTTTTGATCAGATTCAAATGTTTTCTGGTCATGATTCGTATCGTAGCTTAAAAAAGGTTAAAAATATGTGAGATTATTGGGAAATATTTGAGCGGGAGAATACAAGAGAATCTTGGAAATTAACTGGAGAGTTGAAAGGTCTGCTGGATAATGCCGTGCTGTCGTTTAGCAGGTTGGTTTAGCGCGTTAGCATGCTAACATTAGCTGATTAGCAGTAAACACAGAGTCCAGCTGAGGCTGAGGGGAATGTCATGAACCAAAGTGTTGGACATGACTGCATTCGGTTTTACAGGTGTACCTAATAAAGTGGCCATCACCAAACTGTCCAATCAGCGACTTCTCTGTCAGTCACATGACTTCATGTTCTTGGTTTGTTCGTATATAAAAGAGTGTGAACATGAACCAAACCGGAGCTGAAAGTGCTACGAAGCGAGTCCAACACATACCG
>JAPMOB010250783.1:0-17224 GCA_029875015.1 Lepomis gibbosus | reverse complement strand
TGTGTGTGTGTGTGTGTGTGTGTGTGTGTGTGTGTGTGTGTGTGTGTGTGTGTGTGTGTGTGTGTGTGTGTGTTAAGTACTGTGATTGCCCAATTGAGGTACTGGCCAGGGCTGAGCAGGTCTATCAGGGCTTTGCTGATTCAGCACACCACAGCACAGAAGCACGCACACACACTCAAACTTTCCACTGCCAGCTCACCGTAAAGCATGCATGCACATATGGACACTATCTCTGTCTTCGCACACACACCTAGACACACACGATTAGATTAAAGGCACTGCACGCACACACACATCTTTCTGAAGCACACACCTAATGGAAATAGGATTTGATGTAGCACTAGTTATTAGAGGAAAGTGGTCCGTAGTTCTTGTGTGTTCTTATGTAGTTCTTATGTGTGTTTTTGAGCGACAGAGAGAAATGTGTGTGTGGACAGGTGAGTGTGTCCCTGCCGTTTGAATGCTCTCTGCGTTACACATTACGTCCTTATGGATAAGACATATGCCTTTGACGCTAAACCCCTAGCTGCTCCAGAGGTGTGCGACCTCTGATAAATATAGCAATTGTAAGTCGCTTTGGATAAAAGCGTCAGCTAATGAATATATGTGATGTAATGTAAATGCTTCTGACTACAATATGTGTAGTACATGCATGTGTGTTCTTTTAACAACAGTGAGCTTGATTTCCAGTCAGTCATCGCAGGAGCTTTTCCCGTACCATGCAAACAATTAATGTCTTGCTGCATCAGTAAGGGAAATTTAAATTTCTGTCAGAAGTATTTAGCTTACCTTTATAAATGGTATTTTGTTGTGAAACTAACAAAAGCACACATTTTCGTTGAAATTCAATCATTAGCCATTAGCCATATTTTAAGCATACTTTTGAAATGTCACGGGGAAAAAATCACATAATATGTGTGTTTCCATCAGTTGGTTTGGAGCGAATAAAGCATGCTAGTTTACATCCGTTACGTCAGTAGTTGACATTACACATGGCTGTAACAAACAAGATGTATGGGTTCAAAACCAGAAACAAAATCAGTCGCATCGAACTGATGGCCATTGATCTTAGAAAAATGGAGTGAGGTCCTCAGAAATGTGTTTCAAGCAGGCAAGTTGCAAGTCATGCCTCCGCTAGTTATGGGAATATCCAGTGCTATGCAGAATTTTGCCTACCTGCCGAGACTGGCATGCACCTCCAAATAACGCTTTTAAATGCTATAATATCCTTTGTGGGGTTCATCAGTGGTGATAAATGATTCAAAGTATATATTTTATGAACGTTAAGAGTCGTTATTATTTTATTTCACTCAGTAGAACTAGCATTCATTGAGATTCAGCAAAATATGTAGTGATAACCCATTTGATGAGTGTGCAGAGCAAAGTATCTGAAAAGGACCTTTTCAGATGATGAAGGCTACCTGTAGAGATTTCCATCCACCTCTTTTCTCAGCACAAATAAGCGGTACCAGCCGCGAGGTGCATGAAATTCTCGGCAGGCACGCAGAACTCTGCACAACCAGGCAAGACGCCGACAGCAGTAACAGCTGATCTGTTGTGAGTTACGTTAAGTTCGGTATGTCAGAACACATTTGGAAAAAAGCATTTCAATCTCCCATTTAGCACATTTACTCTTTTTCGACAAAGGCAAAAACCACCTCAAGCGAGCGTAAAAACTTTTTTGCTAAATTAAGGAAATGTTTTCAAAATTTGCCGTTTCCATCAACCTTTTCTAATTAGATACCTCAAAATGCACATTGAAAAATAATAATGGAAACACGGCTATTTACTTTACAGTGATGTAAAAGACTCCTGTGCAGCATTTACATTTCCAACATCAGTACTGCAGTACCAGTAGCAGTGTGTTCCTGACCTCAAACAGCAAAGCCAAATATCATTCTGGAGTACAAAACGTGCTTTCCTCAAACATTTTCAGTTTGTGACAGAGTTCTGCAATTGACTTTTCAGACTAACATATTTTGTGTTTTTAGGTTTTTTTTTGTGTGTGGTTGAATTCACTTACACACACCCAGAAGAAGCCTAATTCCAGAGTTAGAAACTGATCAAACCTTGTGATTTGTGACAAACACGTCTGCCTCTGGGAGAGGCAATTCAGTATAAGTTTGTATGTGTGTGTTTAAGCTTCTAGTTACCTATGCATATATTTAAGATTGTGTTAATGTGAGTGTAGATATCCTGAAGTGTGTGTATGCACAGACGGTGTGTGAATATATGGTTACTTAAGAAAATGTTTGAGCATCAAAACCTACGTGTTAGAGGTGTTTGTGTGTGCATGTGTCCTATGGGGATAATGTGACGAAGCCCATAGTGTGATGTGTGATGTAAACAGTGATCATATTAGCATAGCGACAGCCACTTGCATTCACACTGTGTCGACACCACCTGGGAGCTTATGAACACACACAATCTAAGAATAAAAATGTGCATAAAGATATTACCTGTAAAGTAATACACAGTCACTGTATGTACAATATAAATAAACAAAAACACATACGCACATTTTACATTACACATTACATACATTCATCCTATCCCTTCCTGGAGCAACCCTCTTGCATCTTTATGGAAATTGACTGCAGACAGAGATTGGCTTTTTATGTCTGATTTATGTTGTTGTTGCTGCTGCTGCTGTGTGTGTGTATGTGTGTGCGTGTGTGTGTGTAAATTGAGCACAGACAGGGATTGCGTTTTATGCCTATTTTATTGGACAGCCTCTATTGCTGTCAGGACCGGGTAAAGAGAAAAGAGAAGACATGAGAGAATGGAGGAGAGGATGCTGGGGAGGAAAAGAGGAGAAGGGAGGAGGTAAGGACGTATGGAAGAAGTAGGGAAAAGAGCGTAAGAGGTGATTCAAAGAACACATTAAATTGAGAGAGAGAGAGAAAGCAGCTGAGAGGCAAAAAAGCCACAGAGAATAGGTGGCAAAAGGAAGGAAGAGAACCAAAGGGGTAAGGAGAGGAGTGAAGGAAAGGGGGAGGAAGAGAGGAAGCAAGAACAGAGACAAGAAAAATAAAGTAAAATGAGGCAGAGAAGGTGAAGAATATAAAAACAATCCACAATCCAGACAATGAGGCAGAAAAAGAAAGACAGGGAGAGGAGAAGAATGAAAACACAAGACAAAGAGGAAGATCAAGAGCAGAAGAGGAGATAAAAGAGGTTTCCGGGTGATCAATCACAGGAGCGGACCATTTTTCAACCGCTTGTTTAGCAACCTGTGGCGCTACACAGTGGAACGCAACGCACTGCGTTTTCTAACGACCCCTCCACCCTCCACCAAGCAGCCAGCACCTCAGGAAGGCAATGAGCGTGTGTGTGTGCGTGCGTGCGTGCGTGTGTGTGTGTCTGAAAGGGAGACAGGGCAGGCATGAGAGCGTTTTCCCTTTTCCTATTTATTGATATTCTGCTTCCCTAAATACAGACCAATCCTTCTCTGCCGTCACACAGACACACACACAAACATACAAGCATGCTGTGTGCAGACACACACCCCGTGAATGGGTCTAGAGGGTTGGAAGAGTGAGAAAGAAAGGAAGACAAGAGAATAGAAATTGAAGAAGAGTAGCAAGAAAAATGGATTAGGGATACAAAGGTGAAGAGGAAGAATACAGAGTCAATCAAAACAAAGGACAAAGAAAAGAGAGAAGGGATACAAAGAGGAAGACAAACAAAGGGGGAAGAGGGGGGTTGTACAAGTTGTGTGAAGAGAGGAAAGGATCTTAGCAGAAGCTGAAGAGGATGTGCACAGGAGAAACACCATCCAGAGTGATTGATAGGCAATTTGAACATCTGCGTCCTTATCCTTATCAGATAGAAAACAAGGGATATTCCTCTTCCTCTTCTATCCCTTATTTCTTTCATTTTTCTCAGTTCCACCATCTCTTCTATTTTGTCTCTCTGTTTTATTATTATATACTCTCTCTCGCTCTCCAGAGTAAGAAGCATTAATTTGCTACAGTTGATTGCTTTGGAGCATTTCATAGAGCAAACATACTCATAACTATCCTCTTCCACTTCTCTCCCTTGACTCCTCTTTCCTTCTCTCCCCCCTTTCTTCTCCCTCCAGTCTCTTTTTGCATAATTTCCAATTTCCTTCCTCACCCGAAAAAAATCAGAAACAGCTACTGTCTATCTACTCATATTTATAGCTCTGTGCACTTCACTTACTCTTTTTTCTTTTTTTAATTAAGGCTTGAATTATTTAGTGGCACAAAGTAAACAATATCTTCTGAACCAGTGTACAAAACCATTTCAAGACTCAACTAAAAACTATAAAAAGTATAGAAAGTGAAAACAGAAGATGGTTCTAGTTAACTGCTAAAATAACAAAATTGAACTAGAACTGCAAGCAGCTGTAAGCCTCCAAGTCCAAGCCTCCCTGAGCCAGCCACCCCCCTCATCCCGTGGAGGGTGCGCAAGCTGAACCAGGGACCCCGCCACGGCTTGGGGGTCCGTGGTGAACAAACGAGCAGAGTTTGAAATGAAAGGGACTTGCATTTACAGAGATATAAAAAGAATATGTCAATGGGAGTATTAATTGATATACGAATAAAACCGGCACCTAGAGGCCAATTGACGCCAAATTTTACACAGCCCATCGGGAGGGCATGCCAGATAAGGTCTCCGAGTTTGGTGTAGTTCGGACATTGCAAATGAGAGAGCAGATTAAAACATCGAGTTTTGCGTGTTTATGCTTGTTAAACAGGAAAGTTAGTAAAGTAGGCTATCAGCTTTTTATGCACCACTTACTTAACGAGCATAGTTGTTGTCAACGTGGTAACGTCCGCTGGTCAGCTGGCCGACGTGTGCATGTGTGTGGAGTGGAGGCGCTCTGAAAACACACACAGGAACGGAGAGGCTGCAGGTCGGGCAGGTGATCCTTGATTGGCGGTGGTACAAAGCATGTGAACCTCAACAAAGATGAGAAGGAAACTATATCACTCTGTAGCTAATTCCATACACTACACATGTAGTTTACCTTTGTTGTCATTAGATTATGCGCTGGGCCACATGGAGGTTGCTTTGGGGCCGGATGTGGGCAGCCAATTGAATAGGCCTGCGGTAATACATCATGTCCAGGATCGAAGACTTTGTGGACATCCGTTGTAAGCAACTCTGATTTAATGAAGCATATCAGGATAAACCTCTTGCTGTCTGTCCACGTGCAATAAATATCGAAAGTTATGTACAAACACTTGTCTGTTCTACTCATTTCAACTGACTTTTGAAAACTGCACAAAAACTTTTCAAATTCTTTGACACATAGCAACGTTTTTTTTAACAGTAACGCAAATAGTTACTTTCCCTGGTAACGAGTTACTTTTATTACAGAGTAATTCAGTTACTAACTCAGTTAGTTTTTGGAACAAGTAGTGAGTAACTATAACTAATCTCTCCATTGGCTACACCAAAGACTGCAGTGTATTGTGGACACCGTGTCAACCGTTGTGTATTGTCACAAAGTAACACTCTCCTTTACGCCGAATGTAGTCTAATTTACTGGGAGGGCACACCCACCACCAACTCCCCTGTCCCGAATCTCCATTCAGTTTCAATTCAAGTGGCTTTACTGTCGTGACTGCATACACTATGATGTTGCTAAAGCATATTAATATAAATACAGTTTAGGGAAACTACACATTAATCTTGTAAAGGCCTTTTCACATGGGAAGCGATTTAGGCGCCTCGTAATTTCAATGAGAGGCGAGCGTGTAGGAAGGGAGGAGCGGGCATTGCGACAGGCGTAGCGACAAGCGGGCGTGTTACTGTAAAACTGTCGCGGTCGTGTTTGTCTCACGCACACGCCGCCCCTGCCAAAGTTGAATTGACTTGAACTTTTTGTGGGCTACACGGCGCGCAGCACTAAAAAAAGATGGATGAGGGACTGAACCTCGCTGTGACTTCCTTTCACTGTTCACTTAACAGTTACCGGGACTTTAACCGGAGGGCGTTTGCATGTCTAGATTTATCAGCTAAATGAATATGAATAATATAGCCTATCAACTAACGTTACTTATAGTTTTACTTTAAGCTAGGCTATGAAGGAATACAGTGGCGCACAGAAGCCGTTGCCGTGTTTCTATTCTCTATTGACCGCCTTACATTTACTCGCAGAGCGCTTGTCTTAGTGTCTGATCACATGAGAAGTGCAAAGCGACCCCGTGGGGCCATGATACAACCCGGTGTTGTAAAATGATAAATAAGTCTACCTTGTACCAATGGACCATTTTAATTTACAGCATTGGTGGATCACAGAGCTCTCTACTTGGCTCTGGGTTGCCCCTGGCAAACAAATAATTACTGCCTGACGTAAAACGCATGATTATCAATGCACTATTGTGGGAACGTCACCACAGACACCAGATTTAAAAACTATAGTATACTGTGTCTATGAAGATTCTCAGTCATCTAGGTCATAGTTATAGTATACTATGAATACAGAAAGATTTACCATCATTACCTAATATATAATAAGCTAAGATAGGGAACTTATTGAGGAACTTAAGGAAGTTTTTTATTAACACTTCTGTTATGTAGCAACATTATCATTCATCAAATGTGTTTATGGCCACTTGATGAGTCCAATGTTCTTTTAGCCCTTGTTGGTTTCTACCAATAAGGGAAATATCTGGATTTTAAAGGTACTTTGTCACATACACATACATGTAGCAAGATCCATCCTCTGCATTTAACCTATCCCTCAAGGGAGCAGTGGGCAGCTACTGTACAGCGCCCGGGGACCTACTCCAGATTGAATGCAGTGTCTGGTCAAACGGCACTGACTGGAGAACCTACCTAACATGTTTTTGATGGTGGGGGCAACCAGAGCACCCAGAGGAAACCCACGCAGACACGGGTAGAAGATGCAAACTCCGCACAGAAAGGCCAGGACACCAGGGTTTGAACCCAGGACCTTCTGCTGTGAGGTCAGAACAAGTACTCAGTGAAATAACTATTTGAGTAAATATAGTGAAAAGAGTACTTGAGTACCTCCATGAGTGTTACCTGGCATATGATGAAGCTCTCTCAGATCACCTTCATCATTGAATGTTTGTTCTGACTTAATACGTCCTGTCTTCATGTTTTTCTGGCAAGCAGCCCCATGTTTACTGAGAGTAAACAGTTTTGTGTAAAAAGCAAAGATGGGAATAGCTTGATATTGTTACGTGGTCGTGAAACATGTCACGGTGGATGTTTGGTTCTATAGAAGCTCTGTTTTGGTTTCTCTTGACCATTAAAGGGCTGCCTTCCTAACCTTAGACATTTCCCTAATATTAACTATGTATGTTTGGGTGCCTAAACTTTTAAACAAATTTCTCTGGTATTTATTTGGACACTATAAGGTAGAGAGCTGACAGGAAAAGAGGACGGACATAGAGACAGTAAAAAGTGTGTCTTTGCTGATGCAAATGCATAATCCAACTCTTAGATTTGTAGAGCACCACCCTTTGTTTCCCAAACTAACGTCCAGACCTCAACCATGAAAGACACAGAAAAGCAACCTGTATTTTTACTTGGGTGTAAGGACTTGTAATACAATGATTAATGTACAAAGCTGCATGACCTCAACATCTTATTTAGGAAATGAACTGTCTTTTAGCAAAATGCTTCCACAAGAGTGCTAAATCAGAAGTGAGCGGCTGTGGGCTAAAAATTGTTTTACCAGGCGACAGAAATCAGCTGCCAATAGTTGAAGTTAACCTGTCACAAGTTACACTGGACATAATAGGCCAAAAGAAAAGGCTATTTTCCATTGGGTCTGCAGTGAAACTGATCATCAGATGGCATTTAAATGTTACAGCCACGGAACAAGTGCTGCACCATCAAAGATGAAGAAAATATGACTGTACTTAAAAGGTGAAGAGTGACAATTTAAATTCTTATTATTGTATAATATTGTATTGTTTATCCCAAACACATTGTTGCTATGGAGAGAGGAAAAAAGGTCTCAATAATGTGACAAATGTGTGAAACCAAAATATTACCAAATTTATGTATAAACTATTAACTATTTTAACTGTATTAAAATTTGTATGTGTATGTGTTTGTAAGGATGTGCTTTTTTTTTAAACATTTTTAAAGATTGTGGTCTGGCCCTGCTAAATATTAAAAGTGCAATGGCATCACTGATTTTGCACCATTTAAATCAAATATAATTGAATTTACTTTTTCCTGGTACATGTCAGAAACATAAATGCATCACCTCCTACGGGTCAGATGATTTTTCTCATAAAAATCAGCAAAATGTCACTGCTTTAATAGTAGGTTGTTAATTTACTAAATACATTCATATTCTATGTGAAGCAAGTAACAAAACTAATAAAATATGATTTTGTAAAAATGTCACGTGTAGACTTATAAAGCATTTATTATATATACTTGTGTGTTTTGCCTTTCTTATAAATATCACCCAATGGAGATTTATTCTGACCCTGACAAAGAAAGTACTTTTGGATACATTGAATAAAAGATTGATTTGCATAATGGACACTGTTATGCAGCAGCAACCTGTTATTGAAGCAATCTTTTGACAGACAGGGACAAAAGGAAGCTGGAGGGATGTGGGGACAGGAAAGGAGAGGAGAATGTGAGTGAAGGAGGAGAGGAGGCGGCATAGAAACATGTGGGCCTACAGGGTAACAGGAGAGGGAAATGTATGGATAGATAAAAGATGAGCGGGGGAGTCAAAGAATAGAGAGGTGAGAGAAGAAAAGAGGAAACGATGAGTAAAGGAGAGAACGCACAGGAGTGAAGAGTAATAGACGAGAGCGGAAACAAAGGGGAGGATGAGAAAAGACCAAATATATCTAAGGCACACTCCAGAGATGCAATTTTTCATTTTTTGTGACTCATCTGTCATTATGACAATCATACAGTCACTCAAGTGTAGAATTTCCTCGGGGGTTTGTTTCTGTGAAAAAAAGCAAAACGTGAAAAGAAAAAAAAGCTTCAAAAGAATTTTTCCACAGATGAATTTATAGCTTTTCTATTCAAGACATGTTGCCAATAAATTGATTTCAGGTGTCTAAACATAAAAAGCGTCACTTTAATGTTGTCAAAATCCATCAAAAGACCTGTCCTGGACAAAATGTTCTCACTAAATTCTTTAGACAGTGATATGAAAAAGGTAAAGATTTTGATTAAACAACTATAACTACCTTAAAATGACAATTTTCAGGATAAATACTAAGAAACCAATTGACTGAATAGTTTTAATATTACACAATTTAAAAACTTTGGGTTTAGATTCAGATATTAATACATATGAAAGAGGACATTGGTTGATTATGCAACAATCCACCAGCTGCAGCATTTAAAATGTAGCTCTTCCTGCCTACTTTATTAGAGTGATCACCAAACCTTTTTAAATGAAAGGCTGTCGTATCTTTTAACTAATATTTGGTGGGGCCTTGTAAAAATTTTGTCTTATAACCTCCTTTTGCTGTCATTATCAGAAAACGACTGGCCTTGCTAGTTAAACACAGGTTAATAATAAAAGCAGAGAATCCATTAGACGAACAAAGGTGAATGTAATTGAAAGAAAGATGAAGTTAAACAGAGAATAAAATTATACATTATTATGGAGAGACTGTCATTCATTTTCTTTAACGAGAAATGTCAGAAAGAAGTCCAACTCCAGGGTACACAAAATGCAGACATCCAGTAAGACGTTTTTATCTACTTACCAAATTAACATTCAGCTCAAATAAGATAAGAAAAATATTTCACAGCTACAAAGGAACAAATAAAGCACAAAAGTGGAAGCTGCTGTGTGCTGTTCAGGACAAAACTTTGATTCTCACACAAGCACTAGAGAAACAACATACACACAGGACATGATTTCAGAGTAAAATAAATTATTTTTTCAATCACACTCACATTAAAGAGTACTTTCCCTGGCTCAGTAGTAGTGTTTGACTGCCCTCTCGGGTGGAAAATATAGCATAATGTATTGGTCTATTAATCAATTAGTTGATTGACAATAATCAGTAATATTTCTTCAAATGTTTGGGGGCATTTTTTATGCTTTATAGACAGTAGAAAGAGATTACAGGAAATAAGTGAGTGAGATGCAATAAAGGTCCCTATGTGATGTTGCTGTTGCAGGTTGCAGTTCCAGGCTTTAACAAAGCAAACATATAGTTCCACTTCCAGGCTTTAACAAAGCAACCATATAGCTTGTTTGTTCAAGAAGGTTATAATGACCCCTATTTACATTTATTGTGGCTGCGACCTGTAGTAGCCGTCATATACTGTACACAGAGTCATATACACACGCTTTGACAAAACCATGGCTATTGTACTCAAAACGTCGATTTTGCGTGAGTATGACATGCTACAGTTTGCTATAGCGTTGCAACACAAAAGACGGTCGACATACATATATAAAGACATATGTCTGGATGCGTCTCATACACATGTGCCTGGGGGGGGGTCCTATAAATACGCTTGTCCAGCGTGTACATATGACGCCTGGGAGGAGAACAGGCTGGTATGACGGTAGCAAAGTCCGGTCACATAGTCAGGTGACGTATTATAGGAGGGAGAAAGTCAATCACAGCCAATCACATGAACGCGTTCACACAGCGCTATTTCCATGTGGTGCGGGTGCGGGCCGTCTCTGACTACCTCAACATGGCTTCTGGCAACGACAGGGGAGCAGAACTCGCCGGTTAACGTTAGCGATGCTAGGGTGAGACAGACCATGAGAAGGTGATACATTTAACTCATTATTTCCACATTTGCTAGTAAAATATAAAGAGATGGCTAGTCCCTCATCTAACTATTCTTATTGCCATCGGCCTGGTAGGGTTGGGAATCTGACCTGGGAAATTTTTAAATAAATACAATTAATTTTATTCTGGGGGGAAAAAATGGTTCTGCTTATCGTTTCTAAACACAACATACTGTAAACCTTTTATTTTTGCAACAAAAATGCTTCATATCTTTAAGGAGTTATCTATGCCTCTGTCCGACCCAGTAACTTAGGTTAGGCTATTAATGATTTTTGCAGTGGAAAATATGTCTAGGTTAAAACTGACTCTAAAGTTTTAGACTTCTATTTTTCATTAATAAAATCTTGCTCATTTCGTATTTTTTTCACATTCAGCCTATCAGCAGCTAATAATTAAAAACTCACTTTTAAACTACATTTCTTTGTTTCAGCTGCACCACAGTCATCCTCACTCAGAAATATTAACATCATAGCCTATCCAACATGATAACTACCATATAGATGTTCCAATCAGCTCCCTGGCCAATAATTGCACAAACGCCCGAGCTGCTACCTCGCTTTGGGGCGACAGACCCTGTCAGTCACTTTAGAATTTCAACTTTATGGAAAGGTACTAGCCTGAGCCTATTAGCATGCAGAAGCGCTAGCGTAGCTCTCTAGCTTATGTTGATAGTTACACAATTAAACCGAATAACATTAATAATTAAACAACATCTCATAACAAGGGGATAACTAGCGAAACATATTAAGTTCCGCTCCCCTGTCGTTGCCAGAAGCCATGTTGAGGTCCGCACCCGCACCACATGGAAATAGCGGTGTGTGAAAGCGTTGATGTGATAGGCTTATGCGTAAATCATCCCCAGAGGGCTCTGATCATCCCCTACGTGGGGTGCGTTCTTGTGATTGGCTAAAACAAGGGAGATATCTGATTGGTTGCAGATCATTCCCTGTATAAAATAAATGGATTTGTCTGTCCAGCCAAGTCAGGGGAGTCTCAAAATTCACACACAAATGCAGTGAAGTTCACGGACCACAAGCAGTTTGTAAATCAAGATATATTTGTGTGTGCATCAGAAATACATTTCTGAATCTTGTGTGCATTTGTGAATTTTGTGTGCATTTGTGTATCCTGTGTGTGTATATATGAATCTGGTGTGCATATGTGAATGTAGTGTGTGTATTTATCTTTATTGAGACTCTTTTAGCTCCATACATTAACAACAATTAACAACTCTTTTTCTCTTTTATGTATGAGGACATGTTGTGCGGTTCATGGTTGTCATCTTAACCTCTAAGATAGACCCGCACAAATCTGGAACAATTTTAAGAATTTATTCATTTAAATTTGCACATGTAGCCACACCCAACAGGGATCTTCCTTATTGTGCTGTGTTGGAGGATAAATCTTAGTTTGATACTTAAAGCCCTACATGGGCTTTAGGCCCAAGCCTGAAAGCTTAAAAAAAAAGTTGTCACCACAAACTCAAAGCCTAAAACCGCGCATTACTATAACGTCAAAACTCTCTCTCGCACTCCTTCCTCTCTATCTCTATAAAGACAAAGACTTTTCCAGTATTTTGACACTTTAACTCTGCTCTGCCTACTGTGGTGACAAAATCTATTGTTCAAAATTTCTGTTTGTCTAACAGACCAGTGTGACCACTCAAACAAGCACATACTGAGACAAAAGCCAGTCAGAGTGAGCTCATATAAGGAAAAAAAATAATTTGTGTTCTGTCACCCACAAACTCGTGCACACACACATTAACACTGATGTCTCTGAAATAGGACACAGTTCACTTAGCTGTAATAGTAATCAGCCATGAGTTTTCCTCCCTAGGGTTTCCCCCCTTGAGAAGCAGGGGCTTAACTCCACCAAGAATGTGTACAGTTTATACTGTACACGAATGTGTAATGTGTGTCTGTTTCCCGTGTGTTTTTCTCCCACCCGTGTGCGTTTATATGCATGCTAAACTTGAAATCGTTCTGACACGACTGACATGAATATATTGTACACGTTTCTTCAATGCCAGTGCATCCTTTTCTTTCACCGTCCCTCCTCCTTTCATCCCTCTTCCCATTCACCACCTCCCACCTTTGTTTCTAGCTCCCTTCACCTCTTAAATAACTAATTATCTCATTGAAGAGTCAGCTTGTCCATCTCTCCCGCTCTCTTCAGCTGCTGTTGACACTTATATCTGCCTGTCTGCATCTCTTTTCGTCTCCACATTTTATCGTTTATCTGTCAAACTCTCTCACTCTTCCGTATATTACTCTTCCCTTTCTTTTCCTCTCAATCTCTCAATGTCACTCTATGACATTGTCATGAATTGGTAGTTTCTTTTTTTCTGTTGCTGCTAATTCAATTAGCAAGATGCCATCTCCCCAATTAAGCTTTCCAATTACCGCTCCCCTCTCGATCCAAATGAGAGTTGTCCCCCGTATGGTGAAGGTTTTTCTTTGTGCTGGATGTTGTATTGAAATGGACTTGCAGCCAGTGTGATAAGACCTGCTCATCATCATCAAAAAGAGAAACTATTTTAAAAATGTTCACTGCTCACTCACTCTGATTGAGTTTGGACAGTAATATTTGGTTTGGTTCCACTTTACTCTGACCTCATTCAGATGTGCATTAACCTGTGGAAGGATGTAATACAGTCGTGTAAAAAAGTTAAAGTGCTAAAAGAAAACCCCTTACCCAATACAAATAAGTGTACAAATGTAAGTAGGCCTACATCATGGGGTTATAGAAAATCCACAAGTGTTTAAATGATATTATCTGTGTAATTCAATACTCCTCCATGAGAAGTCACTTACAGTATGGCTGATTTTCAATAAAGAAGAAAAAATAAAACAGGAGTATAAAGGTGTAAAACTGTACCCTTCAAGCATGAAATCCCAAAAGTAAAACTGAAGGTTAAGTTAAAGGTTAGAAAAGTGAGTTTGTGACCAGAGCAGCCGGATAAATCTGGGTGGTGAAAGGGAAAAGGCAGCTCTTGCACCTTCCTCATTACCGACACTGAGGTGCCCTTAAGCAGGGCCCTTAACCCTAACCATTCCAGTGTTGCCAGATTGGGCAGGTTTCCGCCCAAAACCAAAACCAATTAAATCATCACTATCTGAGCAACGCCCACTTCAAAGTCGTGTTGCTCACGGTACCAGACAGCTCCGCAAACTGTACATAGTTCCACAAAGTTACGTTCAGATGTCTTTTTCAGCATTCTGTTCAAATGACAGCTGACAGCCTGTTCTGTCTCTAAAAGAAAATTTTCTTGACTAACAGATCGTGTTCCTTCATCGTCATAGTAGCTATTTTGCTACAATTAGGCTTCACACAACAGCTATTTGCAACCTGTCCTTTCTTTTCTCCGTGAGAGGGAAAATTTTTGAAAAGTTACACAGGTTACTAAACACTGGACGATAGACAAGACAGAACCCCAAAACCCAACAGACCCAAATAATGTACACAAGAACCATGACTAAAGACAAGGAACCAAAACCCAAGCCCCCCAACAGAACACACAGACAGGATCATGACACATATATGGGAACACACAAGGACAGAGTTACCAAAGTAAAACAGAAAACAACTGCGTGCCGAACAAAACCAGGGCAGGGAACTGGAAAGAGGACAACTAAAACATGGAGACAGGACTAAGGACTAAGACACAGACAAGGAGAGAACAGACAGGGCACACACACACTGACAAGGGACCAAGAAGAATACAACAGAACTAAAATGCAGGAATAAAACTAAGATAAGGGACAAGTCAATAATGTATGCGAATGAACAAAAGAATAAACTAGGCTACAAAACCCCACACATGAAAGACTAAACACAAGAATACAAAACCACAACACAAGTGAAACCCAGACCTACATAAAAACAAAGGAAACAACTGAAAAACCATCCAACCAACCCAAACCCTCGACAGCTTCCAGGTGTGAATGTGTAAATGCAATCAGGCCGTTCCCGCAAAAGAGAGGCTTCAGCTCTGTGACACTTCCCTGAATAAATAAAGTTTTAAAATAACATTTTTAATGTTATCACATGTTTATTTTTGTTATAATCCTACATCTCCAGCTGTCAAATCAATGTTTTTTATGGGTGGAATTATAAAGTAACATAAAATAAAAATGTTCAAAAGTACCTCAAAACTGCACAGTACTTGAGTAAATGTACTTACCCCATCCTCTCACCGCTGAATTTAAGCAGTTTGCCTACTTCAGCACTATGGTTTGCCAAAATTATCAGCAATGTGTTTATTTACAGCAATCTGTAGAATTTGTACTAATCACTGTGTAAATAGTTGAGCAAGCTCAAGTAAAGCAGTAAAGGCAGCAAATCAACAGGGTGCCAGAGAGCTGTTATCACTCTTTCAAATAAACTGATAATTAAGTAGGACTACATGTCATCGCCACAAATGCACCATGGGACTGGGCACTGTTATTGTTGTTATTTTGGGCGAGGTGAGGCACTGTCTACCTTTCAACCTTGATTATCTTTGGTGTTTGTCAGAGTAACACTGTAGAAACCAGCAGCAGGTGCAGAGAGTTGATTAGAATCTGGCACAGTCACATGATGATGACTCATCGAAATAGATGCGAGACGAGGAGGAAGAGGAAACGAGGAGGGCAGGACCAAATCATCAGCTTCTCTATCTCACCCGATCTCTCTCATGACTTTGTCAAAAGGCACACAGATTAAGAAAAACAGCGCTAATTAAAACTTTTGTACAAAACTGAATCTAATTGAGTGGGCTGATTACGTAGCTTTTCAGATGTACACAAGGCAATCGATGTGCCAGAGCTATGAGCAAGGGTAAAAACTGCATGAGCTCGGATGGGATCTGAGGTTGTCAAAACACAGCCCAATTAAAAAAGTTAATTCATTAAAACTTGCTGGACTTGTAGACAGACCTGCAAGATGACTGATTTGTCTGATGTTTATTTCAGCACAGCTCCCATTCTGTTATTTTCTGAGCAGTTCTGTGTTCTTGCTCTGTCAGAAAGGGATGGGAGACGCTGTACTTCTCAGTAATTTAATGTGTGGTCTAATTAAAATGTTAAGAACATACTGGGGCTTGCAGATATGTAAGATTACTTTACTGCTTAGCTGTGCAGCGGTGGCCATTTTAGTCCACCTTGAAGCATTTATCACATCTATCTGACACGATTGCTGCAGAAAGGTCTGTGTTGAATTTTATGCAGAAGTGCTAAATTGGATACTACAAGGAGAAAGATTAAATCAACAAATTACTTCTTGACGGCTCTCTAAGGTTTTAAAGTTAAAGTGAGAGCAAATTATTAGTTTTGGGGTTTTTTTTGTGGATTAAAGCATAGCAGTACATCAGCAAACGTGCAGTGAGGGGAGTTTAACAATGGCAGCTACACGTTTTTCTCTAGGGTTTGTAGACCATTTGCACCAGCAGTTCATAAATTCAAATTGAGTTATTTATAACTAAGTTTTTACTAAGTGAAGATTTAATCTTTGCTAAACTAAATCCTGGGTTGCACTACACAAACAGTAGCCAGTCAGCAAACAAGTTAGCTTGCTAATAATATAGATAATTGATAAAAATAGGAATATGGTCAAAAATGCTGTTTACATAACATTATGCTAAATGACCAAATGGTTTCAGTTAGGTTAGAATAACTGGATATTTTAAATTGCATAAATACTACTATCTCTAAAACATACAGTATATTCCTCTTTGCAGGTACAACTGTACAACAATTAAGGAATTACTTCTTTCTGTGCTGTACGTCCATTCGCAGCAGAGAATGTAATTTCAGCGCACCATTAACACACAGAGCTAGAGCTCCATGAGAGGCAAGAGACTGCAAACTACTTTGTACCTGTATGTGTGAACACAGCATAACTATGTCTGTCTGATGTTTGCCACTGAGCAGGCAGTGTATGGTGTGCCTTTATGCTGGGTTCAGACTACACAATATTTTAGATGCGTTAGAGAAGGCAATTAAAGTCAGAAATTCTTGCCTTGACTGAGAGGCATGATAGACTACCAGGAACAAGAAGGTAAACAAACAATGGCGTCCGAAGCTTTTGGGTGTGATACTGGCGGTCTTGTTTTCAGAAAAGCCTAAAAAGAGAAAGATAAAACAACTGTGACCATGTCTACAGTTGTAAAGGGGAGAGCTTTCTGTGCTCCTGTTGGTCAACATCAACGAACATATCGTGGAAGGCAAAAAAAAAATTTTTTGTGCGGATATCTTTAGGCTGAACCTCACTGTAAAAGCTCTGTAAAAGCCATGGGGGGCTGCAGATGGTTCAGGTGATAATTCTCTCCAAGTGCATCACTTCATGTAACCCCTTTCTCATTGTCACTGTAAAGAAATTTAGAGGTACTATGACACAGGTTTTGCCAGGTCATGTTAAAGGAACACTCCGACTTTTTGGGACTTTAGCCTATTCACCTTATCCCCCAGAGTTAGATAAGTCCATACATA
>JAPMOB010250781.1:9579-29596 GCA_029875015.1 Lepomis gibbosus | reverse complement strand
AAACCCGTTCGCACACATATTTTAAATGCCTTCGGCAGAATTCAAATGAGCCATTTTAATCTAGATTAATCTAGATTAAACAGGGTGTGAGAATAATCTATATAATATACTATACTATAATTATAGATTAGCGTGACACATATTACTTACACATGTTGAAGTTATAAAATTATTAGGGGTGGGCATAGATTATTTTTTTTAATCTAGATTAATCTAGATTAATTTTGAAATTAATTTCACAATTAATACATGATATGCTATTTATTTGAGCTCTGATTATTAATTGTCATTTATAGATAATCAATTGTTAACATTGCTTGCTTGTTGCCTTAATAAGTTACTTATTTCTGTTTTATTACCAAAGCAGTCTAAATATTACATTAATTTAAGGTTATTTTCCATTCTACCAAATGTAATTTGTCTTTCATATGCAGGATTATTATAAGTACTGCTGCTACTACTACTAAAGCATGATGTAACTCAACATAAAAAGCATATAAAGCATAAACTGCAGAAATTCCAACATAGTTGAATTATCACCTCTTTGACAGTCTGTGTAAGAATAGTAATTATGAGCAGAATGTACAGACCATGAGGGGTGGATTCTCCCTGCATTCTAATCCACTCTATGTTGTACCAAAAGCTTTTCACACACTGAATTTTTCTGAAAGCAGAGCTAAAAATACTGTACAAAGATAAACGTTCCCAAATCAACAGTTCATTTCCTCTACAGACTTTTATATAATGCTTAAGTTCAGTAACTATAAGCAAAAATGCTCATGGATTAAAATAAAATGTGCAGCAAACTGAGTTCAGTCATTCTTGAAGCACATGCATAAATAATTAAAATGCATTTTACTAAATATTATGCTATGCAACATTTAGTGCAGACTTTTTGTATTTGAATAGAATTACTGTATATGTTCAATGCAGATGCAAATGTCCAAATACTGCTTTATTTACAGTGCCCTCATTTATTATTAAACACTACAGAGCTAAGTGTCTGCAGTCATTTAGGGAGATGAACTCTCAGAAAAACAAACTGTTAAATAAGATTTATTTTTGCCTGTTTTTGTTCTTGCATCATTTTTTTCCTACACCAGGTGCATCCTTTAAATCTTTCTTGTAAAATGCCACGCCATTGCCCTTTATGACAGCATATTCTCTACTTCAAATAAAGTCAGAGTGTTTTGATAACACTAACATGTTTAGAACTAGGTATAACATTTTATTTGGTTTGTTTCATCATAAATGGTTGTTTTTGTGAAGTGAAGAGAAAATGGCATGTGATTTTTGTCAGATATTCATGTTTTTTTGTTTTTTTACCACTGACTGATAAAGGTCATGGTGTATCTGAACAACATATCCCTCTGAATATGTATTTCATTTGAGTGCTTAGACTTTGATACAGTATGAGAAGAGGACAGAAGTAAAAAAAGAAGCCAAGTATGACAAGTTCTGCAATTTACAGATACTCCTGCTCTGTTTTCTGATGTCATTTATGAGGCATCCAAGAACATGTTGTCTCTGGGTCCTGCAGAGCCAGTTTCCCACTCAATTAATTAGAGATTTTCTTTCAACAAATCTGTGCCTCTCTTTCCACTGTACCGCCACACTTCCACTTTGAATGTCTGTCATGCTCTCTCAAGGTTTTTTAATCTGGGCTCTAGCGCCAGGATCAACAAAGTGCCTGCGGTGACACGCTGTATGATGGTCGTTTCCTGCCCCTGTCAGAGCTTTATGGAATATTCACTGGATACGTCAATACAGCCCAACTCTAATTGAAGCAGACAACATGCTGCCTAGAAGGTGTTATGACATGCCATAGCCACACTTTACATCCATTATGGTTACAGAGAGCAACATGATATTGAACACCTTATAACTCATACAAAATGAGTAAGGTAATTACTAATGCATAGGCATAGTAATACAAAATAATACTTGACAGAAATGTTATTAGCATATTTTAATGTATTGCCACTGCTGTTGATTTTTAGTGATTTTTACAGTGCATCATGCATGATAATGCACTGTGAAGGTATATATAATGTATTATACATTTCGGCTTCAGAAAAAGAGCTATCTAACATTTCATTACTGGCAGTGTGTATGTGGGAGTAGGTAGTCCTCTGAGTGACTAACAGTGATAAAGGGCAAGTAGGATTAAAAAGATCTAAACATATACATGATTCCTGCTGCATGTGTTGGGAGTCGTTTCCACGCAACAGCAGTGCACAGTAAAAGAGTTAGTTACTTTGCCGAGAAGTTGGAATTGTGCAGGCTGTCACCTGCAAGTCATCATGTATCTCACTGTGGTTTGCTCCGTCATTACTCCCTGTGATTTTTAAAACTGTTGAATGCTTTTCCCAGTTGAACGCTTTTAATGTGAAGCAGAATCCTAAGGAAATGTTTGGTTTGCATTAGCAGTGATGTAAAACATTGGTGTTGCAGGTTTGGGATGAGTGAACAGTAAACAGTGAGGGTGTTATCAATGTGATGAAACAGTAACGCTGGATTACATACATGCACCATCTCCTGTAAATCTGTCATGTGTAGTGACCCTGCCACTAACAATGAAAACACAGAGGTAATAACTAAATTAAATACTGCAGAACAATTTTAATATCCTAGTCACAAACACGTTCAACATCGTTTGAAATTGCAAATAGTTTGGTTCAAAGTATTTCAAGTTGATCATTACTGGAGTTAGAGTCATTCATCCTGTTTATTTCTTTTAGCAGATTAATGCAGTTGAATTGGCATAATTTACAGTTGATGCATTGATGCAGTGAAGGAATCGTTACACCCCTTGTAAACATCAATTCATCCAAAATAATAAAACTGGGACACTGGCAAAAATGTGTTAATGCATTCTGTTAAATTTTTAATTTGTTTCTGTTCTGTTATCTCAGTTATACATTGCATTTTGCATCCATTTGATCCTCAATAGATGACTTTAAGTATGTTCTCCTACGTTCTCTGTAATTTGGCTCTAACAAGGATGGACAGTATCAGAGACAACAAGACACTGCACAGTTCATATCAATATTTCATGCAGGAAGTCTAAAGTAAATCAAAGCTACTTTTACTGGGCTTATTGCTCAGGTGTTGACAGACTCGCCTTGACTTCCCTCTGAGTTCTCTCCTTGCACATTTTAATATTTATCATGTGTTTGCTTTGTAACAAGTGAGCCATATATAGAGGCTCAATGTTAAAAAAGAAAAACAGTACATTACAATCATTACAATCGATGTGCTACAGACCTTGCTTTTCTTAAGACTTTTCCTTGATTAAGGTCTAAAATAGTGCTGGGCAATGACTGAAATTTTCAATTCAATTAATAGCATAGTTATGCGCAAAATAAAAAAATGAATTGGAAAGTAGTGTATTGTGCACTTTTAATGTACACAAAAGTGCAATAACATGTGGTTTGGAAACACTGACACTAAAAAAAATAAGGTGCTTTGTACCAGCAGTATTCCCTTTACACAGTAGCAATAAAATATTTCTTGTACATCTCAATTTAAACATTGATGTAATTAAATCAAATATAAAACCAAAGCTATTTGCCACTGCCAGGGCATTACCTTTTATTGCTTGTTAAAACAAGTTATCCAGAGCCACAATCATAACAGGCCACAATCATAACAGGCACCTTCAGAGCAACAGACTAACACATATAAATCTGTTTTCTTTTTTTCTGAACAGGAATCAGCAGAAATATTTTTCTTTTATCAGGGAGCAGCATAAACAGTCTATGTTTAGTAGCAAGTATCCCTGTTAGAGTCATGCCTCAATTTTTTTTTGATTTTAAGAAAGTTCCTAATACCGATGTCTTCCCCAATACTAATCAGCATGCAGTGTGTAGCTATCCACTTTGCTATGGCATTAGATTGCTTGTCTTGCTTTTGTTTATCTACTTCTCCCACACGCTGCATCCAACATAGTCTGCCGAAGCCTCCCTCCTTGCAGCCTGATGATCAGCTGCTGATCAACATCTCACCCCTCGTGTAACCCATGGTTTGACTGTATGTTAGGCTATTCAGAGCCAGTGAGCAATGGACTTTCAAAATAGTAGTAATAAAAACTGCATTAACGTGTCATAAAATAATTGTTGGCGTTAATTAATTAATGCGTTATCGCGATAATGCGTTACTGTGCCCAGCCCAAGTCTAAAATAGAAGCATGCACATGTTACACACGCATGTGCATTCATTAGAACAAATGATCTCTGGTGAAACACATTCTTTTTCTGATCTAAATGAGATGAGGCGGTTGGCTGTTTGAGTAATAACATATAGAATAATGTATTTTATAGCGACCACTGTTCACTTGATTAAACTGCACTGAGATAAACACTGGAAAGGAATCAGATAAAATAGTGGTCTCAATGAGGGCACGGGGGGATTAACTGACTTTAGCTGATTCTTCTAAGATTAAAAAAACCCAAAGAACTCCTCTCTCATCAAGCAAACGCTTTGTTCAAAATGCCAAAATGTTGCTTGTACAGTAGATGCAGTATAAGGCCTCCACCATGACATTCTTCTGCAAATACATAAAGCTTTCAGTCATTTACAGTAAATATTTATAATGAATTAATTATTTATTTATGGCTCTCTATTTATTTGCTATATTTTCTATAGGTTACAGAAACATCCACACAGGTAAATGCAATGTGCCCACCCTCCCACAAGAGTTACTTGAACACCGTAAAGCAATAATCACCTACACTCCCATTTTCCTCCTATGCAGCTGCAATGCCATTTATCTCCTCTTAACTTCCTTTGATAGGTCATTAAACCAGTCTTGGAACTGTGAAGTAAAGCACTGAATCATGTCACAGGTTCCATCTGCTGGCATGCCTAATCTGGGGCAAAAGGGCCCAAGTACATATGGCTGTCGTATAAAGTTTTATATAATAATTGGCAGTGACGGAGCCATGAGGAGGATTCACAAAAAATGAATTGATAGGGAGATAGCAGGAGAGAGCGATGCCAGAATGAAAAGAGGGACATTTTGGTACATCTGCTGCAAATCTGAAAAGTCTCTTGCAGCTTTTCTGGCTTGAATATTTGCTTCAGATTTCAGAAATAAGAGCAACATGTACCTCTTATAAAGCGAAGTCATGGAATAGGAGTGGAGGCTGAATCAGCATGTAATAGTATGAGCAGTGAGCCCTGTCCCACCAGATGAGAACTTGTATCTTTGCAAGGTTGAGAAATTGCAAAGTTCCCAAAAGGAAGACTTCGGCAAAACTGCCACAAAGCATTTATTGAAAATCTGGCTGGAAAACCTTAGCTGATGATGTCGCACATGTGATTAAAGAAAGAAAAAGCACTGCAGATATTCAGATGTGACAGTCTATATTGTTATTATATAAGCATTCATTCACTCATTGAGGTACTACATACTCATTTTGTATTGCTCTTTGATTGTACTAAATAGGTAAAATTACCTCTTCTTTGAGGGAGTTGTCAAGATATTGCCTTTGAAATGTTGGCTACATGAAGTTGTGTGATTATGTAACAGTCCACTGGCAGAGAGGAATTCAACTTTGAATGCTAATTTATAGTGCTGAATAGAGCATTAAAAAGTGCTGCCGTCAAGTCATGCTCAGGCAGACTGACACATTGCTGACTGCGTGTCACTGAATTCAAACGAAGTAACAGATGATCAATTTGAGGGGACCCACCAATTCATGGCTAAATCATTATGAGGAGCCCTTGAGGGCTGTTAAAGAAAGCTCTAGATGAAGCTGTTATAATGCACTATGGTGTGGCTTTTATTCCCATCGCTTACTTTTTCAATTAAAAAATCATTTTTATGAGGTAATAATAGCACAGATTGGTCATAAAATAATATCTTTAACAGACCTTTACAAGGTTTTGGTGTTCCTCTATTTAGTGCAATTTTACTTAGTTTCAGAATATTACAGAGAAGCTAGAAATATGGCAACACAAATTAAATGTATGATTGTGTACAATGTGTTCAATTTATGAACATTGAATCCGTGACTAAAACACTGAACTTCAGGGAGTCAATTTGAAAACTTGTTCAATTGCTTCTAATATCACTGTGTGTTTTGTGTTCCCATTTGATTTCTTTAAGATTGGTTTAAAGCTGCAGTAGGGAATAATTTAAATGTTTTTAATATATTTAGCATATTTGCTAAAACTGTCAATTTCTTCTAACAGTAACAGTGACAAACAGTGGGGAATAACTTATGAGGGGGCACAGGGGTATATTAGCCTCTCCTCCCGCTGTTAAGACATTGCCGCAGCTGCCTCTGAAGACTGGGGTGAAGCGTTGAAGGGGGTCTTTGAGAAGACAAGTCAATGCGATTGGGGTCGGGGTCTTTGCAAGACACTCTCTGTGGAGAGTGAGACCTACGCGGGAAGAGGTTTGCAGGGCAACCCGCTCTTTCCTGTGGGTTATGTGGGTGGGGCTTAGTGGAGTGATACGAGCGGCAGAAAGTGACAAAGAAGGGTTTTCCATGTATATTTCATTGTTACTGCTGAACAGTTCTTTCATTGTTGACGGTTGTTTCTCAGACAGACTTCTGAAGCCGTGCTGAAGATATTGAGCTTGAGTATTGCGTATATCCAACAAGACGAAAGAGCAGCTAAAATCTTCTGAACATGATTGGTCTGGATTGTGGAGTGTGTTCACATTTTTATTTATTTATCTCTGTCTGTTTGTTGGTTGATTTGAAAGTATGTGCATTTATTGAACAGTACTCAGATTTCAATTATAGCAGGCTTTTAGGGTTGCATTATTGAGACAATGAAGCCTTTTGTTTGTGATTGATCCAATGGAGCTTTTGTTGCACTTTAAGTCACACACTTACTGTAATTGGACTCATCATTCATATCAATATCTAAATTCAATCTAAATCAAATTCTGAGGAAATGCTTTTAAAACTATCAGTCAGTAAGCATTAAATTACATCTCTACACTGTCTATAGACCAAAAAGGAGAGGAGAGTGTAGAATTCTCTATACTTCTGCAATCTGTGTATGTATGCAGACTCACACCTTTTAGGTAAAGGTATGAGCGCATGTGTCACACATCCAATGCTGATCAACAAACACATACATGTATGTTTGATAGAGGTGTTTTAGAAAGTGTGCAATACGTATGTAAATAGAAACATTTTTGTGAGTAACAGAAAGAACAGATGAGGATGAAAATCATAGCGCCCCATTACATTTGCATTAAAATGACACCTCCTTTGGCGTGAACCAACACATCAAGAATCCTCCTTTGGTATGAATTTGACATACATCTATGAACCGCTTGTTTTATAACAATAAGAAAATATAAATTTGAATTGAAAGTCTCTACACTCACAATTCTACAACACTAAGAAACCTAGATACACAAATGCCTAATCACTGACTTTCGGGTCCTGGATATGCTTGGTATTACCACTGACTAAATAATAGAATGCTTTCTTTTGCATTTCAGACAGCTGAAGGAAACCTGGTGTTTTTTATCCTCGGGGCAGGGTTGTTTGCTTTTTCTGTAACCCTCAGAGTAACAGAGATGCCTGTAATGTCTATATGTGTAATTCTTTTCCTCACGTGTGTCTCAGTGGATACAGAAGCAAACATCATGAACATCCACACAAATATTCCACCAAATATTTTTACTATTTACTCTGTGAAGTGTAAATTTAAGTACAGCCCAAAACAAAAAAGTTGTTTTATATGTTTGACAGAGCAAGACACTGGTCAAAATACTTTTTAAAAAAAAGTGATTTTTGATGTTTATCCATCCATTGTCAACTGCTTATCCTGCGTACAGGGTCGCGGGGGGCTGGAGCCTATCAAAGTTGACATTGGGCGAAAGGCGGGGTACACCCTGGACAGGTCGACAGTCCATCGCAGGGCCACACATAGACAGACAACCACTCACACTCACACCTGAGGACAATTTAGAGACACCAATTAACCTAGCCTGCATGTCTTTGGATGGTGGGAGGAAGTCAGAGCACCAGGAGAGGACATGCAAACTCCATAGAGAAAGAGCGGGGCAACCAGGGTTTGAATCCACAACCTTGCTGTGAGGCGACAGTGCTAACCACTGCACCACCGTACCACCTTTTTGATGTTTATCTCAGAGTGAATAAATAAAAACAACAACAACACTTCTGCATCACCAGACTCATTAAAGATGTGTTATTATGCTTAACTGTCTTAAAACTTTAATGTGAATTTTCAAATCTGTAAACACAGAACTGCTTTAGAAAATATTACAATACTCAAGTCTTTGTTATTGTCCTAATTATCTGACAGTTTAGACCACAGTGTGCACTACCAGATGCGTAATGTTTTCCCACAAATGCTTTTGGTGAGATGTAATTAATGCCATTTTACTGTTATTGTTGACAATGTGGTTAAATATACGTAAGTAATTTTGGTGTGAGTAGTTGTTTTTTTCTCTGATTGTCAGGGAATTTGCACGTTGGAAGGTGAGGAACACAGCGATTGAAAGAAGGGACCTGATCCGGAACCCGGTGCCGCTCATGCCTGAGTTCCAGCGCAGCGTACGCTTGCTGGGCCGCAGACCCACTACTCAGCAGTTTATTGACACCATCATTAAGAAATATGGAACCCACATTCTCATATCAGCCACCCTGGGAGGTAAGAGAGGTTCACTGGTTTCATTTGCTCATTTCCATGCCTGATTAACAGTTTTCACACACTCTTTTACATGCTTTTTGCACATGGTTTGTAGTTTGCTTACATGCTTCATGTGAATGAAATTACTTTATGGAAATGTTGGGGAGGCTCCCTTCAGAGACTGATTTTCTTAGCATGCAAATAAGACTTCAGTAAGTCATTTTATGCAATCAAGTTTAAATGTTACAAAAGGTCTTTAAATTACCATTAGGGCTGCGATGTGTATAAAGTGTGTGTTTCCCAAGTATTAGCATTCCACACTTACTCCTTTGGTGGGTAAGAGGAGGAGAAATATTTCTAAACAGAAAACCACAACATATATCTATGCAGGAAAGTCATAATAGGTACTAAACTGCTCCTCCTGGATATGAATGTTTAATGTGAATTTGATGCATTAACATTAATCAATATCTTATAATTTAAAATCAGATACATTTATCGTTATGTCAAGGTAATACTTGCAACAAACTATAAAACACGACAGAACCTATTCAGCAAGTTAATAAATAAATAGTTCTCTATTCATTTGTACAAATATTTTTCACTATTCAAAGACCCCGTATGATTATACTGTGAAACTGCAACACCCTGGTGTCCAGGATTATTCATCTGCCTGTTTGCAACAATGTCAGGACAGCTCAGTGAAGCAGTTTGGGGTCAAGTTGTTCTCCAGGGTGTTGAAACACTCTCCCACAGCAAAACTGCAGCTACGTCAGAGTGTAGGACATAGCAGACTACAGAATTTTTCAGAAAACAAATGACTTTCTTTCAAAGCTCTATTAGGGCAATTTAAAGTCACCACAGTGAAGGACCTGTACACTTACTGAACCATCTCATAAGATATTTGTATAGCCAAATGAACAGAGAACGAAGGTTATGATATGGTAACCCTAGTTCTATAAGCACAGGCGGAGCCCTCTACTGGACTCTATGGGTACTACCTCCTCCAATCACACACACGCACTTGTCCACTGAAATTTTATCGTGCACATAGCCAACTAATTGGACATTGCTACCGATACGTACGTGACGCAGAAATAGCAGTGTCCCTACTGCCTCAGCATCCGACCGCCTCTTCAGCAGACAGCGTCAGAGTGGCAGGGCTCATCGGTAGTGGGCTCCACCTGTGCTTATAGAACTAGGGTTACCATATTATAACCTTGTTCTATCTCACACAGGCTCCGCCCTCTACTGGACTCTATGGGTCCAGTGGGTGGACTGTCTGCCCTAGCCGCGACAAGCCAAAGTCCACCACACCAACCTGGTCGGCCACAGGCCGGCCAAAGCCCCGACCACCACCATCACCTAGTGACAGAATGGTGTGACACTCGTGAGAAGGCCGCTGGACCAATAGGGGCTTGGCCTGACCATTAACACCTGCAATGCCCTGACTTCTCACTGAAACGTCAGGCAATGTCAGTGTATGTTCCACCTCTACACCCAGTAGTCACCAGATCCTCACTTTTCAGATCCTAGGTCGCACTTGCGAGCGGAATCCAGAGGAGCCTGACTTATCCAAGAGATAGAAACGCACAAACAGGCACACACAGCGGGCGACAGCCCCTTCTCCATCAGACCTTGCAGGAAAGAGAAAACGGATCCCACCGAACAGGTAGGCAGATCCGTCTCCCTCTCAATGCATGAACGCTGAAAGCCCAACCACTTTACAGCAAGACGTGGTGGAGACAGCCCGCCACTTGGATGGTCTGTGCGACCTCAGCTGATAGACCAGCCTGAGTCTGCCTCTCCATAATTTTAAGAGGAAAAACCTGGAGAGGCTGGTCCAACACCAGCATTGTGCATATGAAGCCTCACCCTTGTAGGCTGCGTCACTTCTACCAGAATGAGAAACGACCATTCCCACCTCTCCTAACAGGAGGGATGAGATGGAGTGAGGGGGAACGAAAACAGCAGCCCTGGCAAAGGCGCGTGTGTAACTCGTGCATCCCCCAGGGTGGGCTGTCCTGTGGCTGAATTGAGAACAACAGCAGACAGTGGTTGTTGGCAAACAGATCCACCTCCGCTCTCCCGAAGCAAGCTCAAATCTGGTGGACCACATTGTTGTGCAGTCTCCACCCGCTCGGTTGGGAGCCAGCCCTCGACATGAGGTCAGTCACCATCGTTCTCCAAGCCTGGGATGTGAAGGCCTTTCAGAGACAGCAGGTGTTCTGATGCCCACATCTATAGGTTCCCTGCCATCACCAACAGAGCCATGGATTGGACTTCGCCCTGTCTGTTGATGCACGCACTGGAGGAAACGCACCACCAAATTGGAAACACAACATGGAGTGGATTGTGGATGTGTGGTGTGTGGCCCCCTTGGCTCTCCTCAGGGAGCCACAACAGTTACTGTACTTCCCTGGCAGGTCCCTCCCCATCCAGTGAGAGACTCATCTATGAAGACTGACACGTATGAAGACACCCTGCCGAGCAGCACCCGCGCAGCCAGACAATGAGAGACCCCCTGAATCGCAGATCCTCCTGCACTAGAGTTGAAATGGGGGGCAGGGGTCACTATGCATCAACTTTGCCTCTTGAGGTTCAGATGCAGGCTGGCAACCCAACATTGTAGCCGTCTCATGTGCAACAAGCCCAGAGGGACTACCTAAAGGACTACTCCCCTGAGGCCCAACAGCAGCATCACTGACAGCACTGCTGCAGCTGTCCCCTGCTGCAGCCTGTGGAGCCTAAGACAGCCTGCTTCAGCAGAAGTTGCTGGATCTCGGCGGCCAGGAAGTCCACTTCCTCTTGAGAGGATAGACTGGCTTCCGTTATGTCCAGGAAAACTGGTGGTATGCAGCAGAAGTGAAGAGAGTTTGTCAACATGCAGCGGCATCGCCATTCTGCATGAAAATGTGTATATGTGAACAACGCATCTTCGGCACTCTCTTTCCACCTTGGGCTAAACTTTCCATAAAGTGAAGTTTAGCCCAAGGTGGGGGCCAACGTTGAATGGGCTATAGTGTCCCTGAACGCACCAGGAACGGTTGCTCCCTGGTGTCTTTGAACAGCTTGCTGCTCTGTGGTGTCAAATACTCCACGGTCTGTTGATCCGTAGTGTCCTTGTACACACCAAAGCTCGTTGCTCCAATGACGGCTCAACATGAAACAGTGTCACCATGAGCGCGTCGTCAGTGAAGCGGTCAATATCAACACAGCTGCCGAGTGAAGCCGAGTCAGGAAAGGGTATCCTCCTCTCCACTGCAGTGAGCTGCTGCTGGGAGAAGAGCCGCTGTTCACTGTGATAAGTGCCACAGGCCGCACCGATGGAAGAGTCGTGTTGCCTGGTTGCGTCTCTCCGGCTATATCTGACCTAGATTGGCGTTAGCTCGACTCATGCCGTCGCAGCTAGTTACCTGAACGCTGCGCTGGTTTGGTTGAGCATGTGTTGACAATGTGGTTGTGTGTTTTAGGAACACACACACTGTCAGTGAGCTAGCAGTGTGGGCCGTAGGTTGCATCATTAGCTTAGCTTCGGTGAATGTGCAGTTTTGTGGAGACTGAAGCGCGTTACGCACTGAGCCGAAGATGGAGGGGGTTCGGTGGGGAGGAGAATTGTCTTTAGGAATGCACTGTATTTAATCAGTTGAACATTCACAGCATTTTCAGTGTGTACACAGCAGCATATGATACACAAATAAATGCATGCTGAACACATAACGGAGGGAGGAGGTCTGGTGGTGTACATCAGCCTCTGTCCCTCTATCACCTTTTTAAAAAAAATAAAAATAATAAGGCTTAGACTTTTTTTTTTTAACTGGGTCTTGAACGCACCCAGTGTTGGCGTCAGGCTCAAGCTCACAGCTGCCATGTGAAGCAGCGGCAGGGTAGACAGCCTCGCCTGCTGCAACAGGCACAACGAGCCACTCATGGAGGAAACCAAACCAACTGAAGCAGCGAGCGATCTCTTTCATCCCACTATACCGAGAGAAAGCTGACTTTAGCTGTCTCTCTCCAGCTATAGCGGACTAGCCTAGCTGCGCTGTGACCGCTCTGTGAAAGAGATGTCGACAGGGCAGTGTGTCTGTTTATGTAACAGGCTTCCACC
The DNA here is from genome assembly GCA_029875015.1 of Lepomis gibbosus. Classification (NCBI taxonomy): domain Eukaryota; kingdom Metazoa; phylum Chordata; class Actinopteri; order Centrarchiformes; family Centrarchidae; genus Lepomis; species Lepomis gibbosus. The sequence goes on along the minus strand of JAPMOB010250781.1, from coordinate 16,860 downwards.
GCCAGTTGGCTAGCAACTTGCCCAGTTTCCACGGTAAGAACAGCTTGTTTCTCGGCTGTCACATTGTGGAAGCGGACCATTATGGCCGCGTGCACTCGGTGGTCAGGCTAGTGGAAAGTGGAAGCCCGGGCCTCACCCACCCTCTCACTCGGTTCTGACGAGAGAGCGTCATGGGCCGCAGGGAGAACCGTTAGCTTAGCGTCGGTGAGGGCAGCAGCGCGTTCAACACGCCTAGCTCAATGGGATGGGGTTGGTGGTGGGACATTAGCACTTTAAGAATGTAATGTGTTTCTAATAAACAATTTAACATTCACCAGCATCACCACAGTGTACACACAAACAGCACATCACAGTTACAGTTACAACAGTGGCTTCGTGAACACAAGGCCACAGGGCGAACCCATAGCCTTACCCCAGGAGTTAACGTTAGCTCTTTGATGAGGGAAGTTAACTTAGCTCTTTGAGGAATGTAATAAACATGTTTTATTCAAAAAACGTTTGTTTCCACATTCTCAAGCCTTACCATAGTTTTACACAAGCAGCAAATGTAAAACAATGGTGTCTTGAACACCAGACGGGGGATTGTGGCAGCATCAGCAGGCCTCTCTCTCTCCATAACGGTCACTTGGCCAGTCGCTCCCTTCCCCAGCCGCAGGTCGGCTGGCGGGGGTGGGGGCCTGGACTCGTCCGGGCAGGACATGGATCATCTCGCCCGGGTGCAAAGATAATTTTCTAGTAGTGGCGACTCCATCCATGGAGGTGATGAATTCATTGAGCATTTCGCCGTTTGCTGAAGAAAAAAGGATGCTGAGGCAGTAGGGACACTGCTATTTATATTTCACGCACGTATCGGTATCGATATCCTATTGGTCAGCTATGTGCACGAGTCCTTCTATTGGACTCTATGGGTACTACCTCCTCCGTGATTGGAGGAGGTAGTACCCATAGAGTCCAATAGAAGGCGGAGCCTGTGTGAGATAGAACAACCAGTTTTTTGATGACAAAGTCAGTCAGTTTTTCATTTTTAAACCAGATTGTTATTGGATAATTAAAAGGATGAGGCAGTTGTAAGAGAAATGTTAATTAATTAATTAATTAATTGATCAATGCCACACTGACCAAAGACCAAAGTATAGTTTTGTTCTGAACAGGTATTCCATCTCATTTGGCTATCAACAGAATAGTGACACAGGAACATTTGATAATTGAAAAGGAAAAAACATATTGTAACATAAAAATAACATGATTCCTCACAGTCTTCAATATTGTGCAAGCAAGGTGTGACTGCCAGCTGGAAGCTGTCAACCTACCATATATACGCAACTCAGACTTCCAATTATAGTTCTTGTGTAAGAAATTATCACTCTGTATCAATAACAATGCATATGCTTTATATTTGAGTGATAACAACCTAAAGTGAAGTTAAATGAGAAGAAGTTCCACTTTTTGCTGAAGAAGACAAGAAAAAATTATAAAAATGTGACGAGCCTGATTCAAACACAGAATGCTGAGTTTTCATGGTGCCTTAGCCAATTGATCCATAAGCTTACACATTGCATAATAAGTTTGACTAGTAGATATTTCAGCTCTGGACCACCCTTAGGCTGGTAGTCAAAAAAAATCTAAATTGACATGTTCCCACAGGCAGTATGACGGGTTTACAACCCAAAAAACACCCAACATTAGTTTCTAGTTGCCATAATGTGTTTTGTCCTCCAGCCAGAACTTGAAGACATTTTCACACAGCCTTGTTTACTTCCCCAAGCAGCATTACATGCAAAATAAAATGAAAATAAGAAAGAATATGCTTTTTTCCATAATGGGTAGATGGATCAAATGTGATAACAAGATGCAGATTCCAGGGGACTTGGGAAAAAAATGAATCTTCTGAATCAACTCCCTGAATGCACACGGTTCTAACACAGCATCAGAGTTATTCACACTACCCCAAGACCATCATGGTCATACATATGGTAATTGCATTTCTATGTACATGCCAAATTTAACCCAAAGATAATGTTCTTCATAATCACTCAGGTAAATGGGGGGGGGAAGATTATCATATGTATTGCTCAGATTTATCTAGAAGCAAAAGCACAGGTACCTTATAGGAGACAGGAAGCACGTGAACATTTATGAAGCCTTTCTTTCGACGCTTTATTTTATTTTGGTGTTAATCGTAATAACACTACCACCACCACCACCAACAACAACAACAATAATAATAATAATAATAAAGCCTGCAAGTATAGGAAAATATATTTTTAAAGTCACATTCAATTTCCAATTACAAAAATGCACTATGGAAAGGAAAATGAATGCCTCTAATGGATGATTTCAGTGTTTTGGATGTGCTTCCCAAAATAAAAGTTAAGCACCCCTGCTGTCCAAGTCTAAATATAAATGGCTTCTCCCTCAAATCTCTTATCTTATCTCAAGCTCTGAGGGATGCAGCTAACTGTGATCACTTTGCCAATTGCATTTCAAAGATATAATTAGTAAGATAATCCGCTCTTTTACTCAAACCCTGTATGCATAAAACATTGCCAAGTAGTCGCTCCAGTTGTGTAAAATTATACTTTTCGTTTGTAATCTTGCAATCAAATGCCTTTGAGAAAAATTCTTATCGTTTTTCCTCTTGATTAGGTCAATTTAGCAGACATCTTTTGAACCTACCACTTTATAAATCACATGGAGATCCTTTATAGAGAGTTAGAACTGAGCCAGTCCTTATTGTCCAGTTCTTTTGTCTAATAATTACAGAACAAATCTGTTTTTGTGTGTCAGCACTGATACACACCAAACCCTCAGCTTTAATAATTTAGCTTAACTGAGGAATATCAGATGTGAACAGTTAGAGTTGCAATATCGTATACACCCTCTTTGTGTGGTGATTCATGATGAGACACTAATTTTGGAAATTGGAAATACAATATTGGGCTGAAACATTATATGACGGCAAAATGTAATTAAGTGTGTCTAAGCTAGGAAGAATGCAACTGTGTCAGGTGCACCAGGTGGCTAAAATTGGACAATAGTTGAAAAAAAAATGCCACAGAAATAATCACAGTATTACTTTCAACCACATCATCCTTCTTAATCTCATTGTATTGCATCACCATACGTTTTTCCTCTTTCTTTTTTTATGTATCGCCTTTCATTCATTTTTAACCTCTTTTCTGCCTCTGAGTTATCACCATATTATATTCAACCTTGATGCCATTAAGTTTCAAGTTATGGGTCAGTGCACGCTTTATCTCAATCTTGGGATTGCCCATTAAAGAACCCAGTTATATGAACCAATAAATGTGCACACCAGACTAGTGATAAAGTAAGAAGAAAGAGGCTAATTCTCTCCTTAGTCGCCTACACTTTGTGGTCTCAAGAGTCATTATACACATGAGAGGGAAGAAGAGAATTCTCCTTCTCACAGGCAACTTAAAGTTGAGTGGTCAAGTCTAAAGAGCCCCATTAGAGATCCCCTCCTTTGTACTGAATAGAAATGGCTACAATGCATAACCATGGGAACCATTGTTATGTCTTCTAGCATGTCTTTGCCTTTTTTTCTTCATAAGTCTGGCTGTGCAAAGCAGCAAATATACATTGTTGTGTACATAAGTGGCACATCACTATGCCTGAAATACTACTGGTGAGCTGATACGCTCTGAAGACATATTTGGGAAGCATCATATCAATGTCACATTTATATCTTACCTTATAGCTTATTTTATTGTATTTTGTATTTTATTTTGTACTGCAATATATCACTTGAATAGTTTGGTGTTGATAACTGATACTAAAGTGACAAATACACCGTGTGGCATGCATATTTAATTCAGACAAGACCTCATTCGTGAAGACAGAACACTTTTATATTAATGACTTTCCAAAACAACCCATACGACCCTTTCAAGAAAAGTCAAATGGAGCAATGTTATGGGTCCCTGATTCGTTTGTATTGGACACAACTACATACATGTGCAAGATCACAGTCTCGCCGCCTGTTTCACAATATTTGGTGGTAGTAATGCGCAAAGAAGCATATTGATGCGCCTGCCAAAAGCAGTGAAGAACAAGACTGCAAGACAGCAAACAAACAGCGCACATTTAAAATATTAGTGTTGAAAATGAATTATGAGGAAGGAAATGCACTCAACACATTTGTTAGGTCACAAGGATGTCACATAATGTGTTGATGAATTTGAACAACTGACCGGTGTTGTGTTTTTGGTGAAGACACTTAAATTGATGATGTAACCCTGTCCCTTATCCCATTTTTAAAACTAAAGCCCTTAGTTTAGTACAGTATCACTTCTGAATTGTACATATAAAGTGTGCCCTTTGGCTTCTTTTCATGGCTAAAACAATGGTGCCTGGAAGCACTGGGCACCAACACCCAGTTCTCAGAGAAAAAACAACTTTTTGTGGTAATACCCTTTGTTTTTGTCTGAATTTATGTAGAGACTCTTTACTGGATACAAAGGTTTATTTTTTTCATTTTTATTTACCCGTGCACCCAGGGTGCATTGAGGCAATGACTCACTAATTGCACTGCGGTTGTTACACTTTAAAAGATTAATCAGATTTTATAGGTTTAAAGGATGTTTAAGGAGCTGAGCATGATCATATATTATCATAGATCTTTTTTAAAATTTTACAACAATAATAGCAACAATAACACCACTTTTATCTTTTTTGTCTTTGGAAATTGGACCATGTTAATTGAAAACTGTAGCTCTTAAGTGAATGTGTGGGAACAGGGCTGGATTGGTAATCTGACATACTGGGCAAATGCACGGTCGTAAATTATTTATTTATATAACTTTTTTTAAAACAGCAATCAACCCATAAACAATAGGAAGCTGTTCATTGGGTAATTTTCTACACTGACACTAGGCTGGCCTAATCACATCAATTACGAGCCCCTACCCCTTCTGCTCTCTTTTCGCTTTCTTGTGTTGTGGGGAAAAAAATAACATTCTTCAGACTTGAGGCCGCCAAATGTGCGAAAACAACCGATATGTTTGCTGCCAGGGCTGCAGTAGCTTCAACATCAGCTGCAGCGGGACCTGAAGGAGTAGCTCAACCTGTAGGGAGGGAGCAGGGAGGACGGTCAGCACTGGGGATGCTGGGGACATGTACCCATCACTTTTTGAAAGCATTTGTTAAAACTGTTCTGAAAATGGCTTGCACCAAGAAATGTTAGTTAACAAATAAAAATGCACAATAAGAAAAAATAAAGACATTTCCGCCATAAATTTGTGCAGAAAATGTCTCAGAATGCAGGAAATTAAGTGTTTATTGCTCAAAATCTTCTGGGGGAGGAAGCCCAGACAACCCCTAAACCCCCCCCCCCCAATCGAATATTTCATCAATAAAGATTTTTCCCATAGGCCCATTGTGCCCTTGTGATGTCACAGTGTTTTGTCACACCCCTAAACTGACCCCCGAAATGGAAGGATCGTGTATTGGTGAGGGGTGTCCAACTGATTTTGGTGGGCCACATCGGCCAAAAATGCCAGAGACGATTATTTGCCCCAGTCCAGCTCTGTGTGGGAATATGGTACTGTGCAAGCATTTATGAGAGGAAGATTGTCAGTTTCTTAACGCCACTGACTGACAGTGTCTGCTGAAGATGTCTGATCAAATAATTATGAATTACTTGCTGCTTTTCTGCTGTCTGAACATTTTAAGACCACCTGAAGCTATGTTTCTGGCATATATGGATGCTTTAAAGTAGTCATCACAGGATGCGTAATTTGAAGTGCAGCGCATGACCCGACTGCATCCCGGGCCAACACTGCACGTGGGAGACTTGAAGCTTTAACAGAGCAAATACATATCAGACTTCCCAACAAAAGACACCGCCACTGTGAGTCGATGCTCCAGAATTTAACTGAAGCTGAAACTGAAAAACACATCAAAAGAGTTTGACATAGATGCTTAACATCTCTGGTTTTCCAACAGTCACTGAGAACAATACTGTAAGTGCAGTATGTTTATTGACAATAGACTCCAAACATTTATGTGTGTCTAGGGCTTTGGAATGGTGAAGGAGTCACTGCATAACCAAGGCAGTATATAAATACTGAAGGAAGGTGTGAAGGACAGATTTGCATTTTGCCAAAGCTGTGAGGGACATATTTCAGCACATCTGTCATTCCCACTCCCTCATATGTTTGAAATCCGTTTTCCACGTAGAGTGAAAGAACTGCTGTTTCACCATGAATTCTGATGGTATTTGTTCAGGGAGGTCTGGAGCGTTTGAGTTGAAAGAGAACGAAGAGATTAAAATGTTCATAAAAGTGTATGAGCTACCAAATAAAGATTTCACATGTAGGAGGGACTGTATCTTAGCTCTGGGGACTTATTTGCCCTCCTACTCTCTGGTGAACACGCAACCTACATGACTGGATCAGAGACCTTTTCAGTGCAACGGTCTTATGCATTCAGCACTGAAGAGGAAGGACTTGTTGATTGAAATGACTTGTGGTCACTGAACCTGAGGCTAGAGTTCATATGCAGAGCTCTAGCTGTGCCCTGGGTTGTAGTGGAAGACTACCCAATGAAAGCTGTCGAGTCTACCTTTTGCCACATCACACTTGAAACTGTTTGTAGTAGCTGTTGTTCTGCTGTCAACATAAAAGGTACAGGGCATAATTGGGCATTGAGAGCGTGGCTATCTCAAAGCAACAGCCCCACTTTCAGAATATCTCTTGCGTAAAGCCGGGACAATCCAGTTATAGTTGAGTAGAAAATGGGTTCAATTCCTTCCTTTACTTATTTGAATGCATTATGTGTATAAAGTTATTATAAAGTTTATTTTTGAAAGCACATACACCTGTTTTCAAGGAGAAATTATTACTGTAATTAGTCTTTTCTTTATGATGTTTTCTCAATTAACTTAAGAAAACAAAGTTTGTAATTTCCATATGATGTCCTGTGGTCCGTTGTGAAATACAGAGGTTGGGTTGAGCTTAGGACACATCTTTTTTATTACTCTTGTCATATCTAGGATCTACATGCATTCATTGTAAATGCAGAACAAAAGCTTATTATTATGATGTGGCCTGTTCTCCAAATTATTCAAGACTTTGAATGCATCTTTTTCGTGTCTTTTAAAAAAGAACAATAAAACAGCATCCATAAGCTTCTTTCCTCGGCACAGGATAAAGCAGTGTAGTTTAATGTTCTCCATAAAGTGAGCCACATATGTACCATTAACACCATTACTTTAAAACCTTATTTGCACTTCTAACCCTCATCGACATTCGCATGCAC
>JAPMOB010250780.1:0-30656 GCA_029875015.1 Lepomis gibbosus | reverse complement strand
CTTCACTCACATTTTTTTCTTGTCACCTGCAAGTGAGACATTTTTATTGTGAAGAAGAAAAAAACTCACAAGTTAAACAAAATGTATATACCTCCACCACTAACTTAATTTATGTCACATATATACTTTCTACTTTACTGGGAAATGATGACAGGCATTTTTCACTGGCATTAGGATATGGACACTGTTCACTGGGTCATCTTGTGTCCCTTACAACCATGAAGTCAGATTGACCTTGTTTCAGAGTGATAGCCTGGTGTTGCATTGCTGTGTTTTCTGCTATTATTTTCCCTCTGTTTACCCCCACCCTCCACCTATCCACCCACAAACACACACATGCATATGTTTTGCACACCCGTACCCCCAGTGAGTCCCAGTCTGTTTACTCAGGTGCCAGCTCGCTCGGTGCAGTGATGAACTCCTGTGCAGACTTTAACACTCCGCTGCCTCTCAGGCAAATGCCAAAACAAATCTTGTCATAATTAGCAGTAATCCTGCTCATTACCGTCTGCTTAATTATCCTATTAATAGCACTTCCTGGGAGAGCTTGTTTGCTACGCAGGCAAATGTTTGTTCCTAAATTAGCAGACAAGAAGACAGCTCCATTGTTCAAACAGCAGCTTTGACAAAGCAGAACAGGCAGGATTAACAGCAGACAGAACGGGCCACAAGCTCATCTCCGCTTGGCGCTGACAGGCAGGGAGGAGGCAGCCTGGGCCAACAACAGCCCTCTTATCCTGCAAGCTGCTGTATGATCTACGTAGTCAAGTACACACAATCAGCACAAGCAACTTGTCATATCAGAGCTGCAATGGACAATAAAATAAGCATGAGTGACAAGCTACAGGTGCACTAGGATTCATAGTAAATGCACAGTTAACATACAGTGTTTTTAAATGTGTCTGTTTAGTTTTTCAGTGCTGTGAATGGAGTTAAAGCTGCTGTGTTGTTCCTAATAGGATCCAGTCAGATTCCTCCGACCTGAGAGCCAAGAGCATTACTGGAGCACACTGCAGACAACCGACCGACTAACCTCATTACATTGCAGGTAACAAGACACTAATGTGGACTTACAAGGCTGTGTGACTTTCAAAGGGAGAGTTGTGCCTACTCCCAGTCTTGTAAGGCAATAGGCTCATCATTGTAAAAATGGAGCTACTAGTGAATTGGATCCGTCTTATCCATCCAGCCTCCCAAGTTTCCAAACAAGACTCCTGAGGAAAGTTTTTAAAGTAAATAAGGCAAGTGCTCAGAGCGAGGTGAAGGCCAGCCACACAGAGCTATGCACACTAACCTAAGCAGACCCAACACCTCACGCTCCAGTAGGCCTATATATTATAAATGACCCTCTCTCTTTCCCCCATGCACCAACCCCCTATACATACACCATGCTCCATAGCTGGAGTAAGCAGAGCCTGGTCTGTGGAGCCTGCAGCACTGTCAACCCATTGATGTACAACACTCTGCCCTTTGTTCCTTGTACACAAACACACTTTCCACATTAATATTTCACAGGAAATGTACTCCGTGCTTGTGATTTAAGGCCTTTTCTTGTTAACAATGCTGTTTTCTCTATTCTGTTGCACTGAATTATGAAGGCTACTTGTCAGAAAGAAGACATGCCCGTTATATTATAATACTACTGGAGATAAATGATTAGTGGCAAGGCATGTGTGACTCTTAATCTACTGTGCCTCGCTGTGTTCTAATTCAGACCTTTTCCCTCAGGTTGCACTTGCAGCTATTGGTTAAGAGCATTGAGATGTGTTTAATGTGGTGTGTGCATACGGTACATGTGAGTCTGTGATCTGTAACGTGTGTACACATTATGCACATATGCATATCATACATTGCTTTATTGGCTATGCGTTTTTGTCAGATCTATTTCTCGGAGTGTGAGAAAATGTACAGCCATGTGATGTCACTTGTTTGTTCTTGTTGTCAGAGAAAAGGCAAGGATCAATGGATTTTCCCTGCAAGAGTGAAACATGACAGACATAACGAAAGCCTTTCATGAGAAATGAATGAATAATTCATGGGCGCTCTCTGGCTGCGCTTTGTTGTGTCTCATACAGATGGGATTACAGAAGGCTAGATCTTGGAAACATATGAAAGATTAATTTGTGATCTGGGACACTGCTTGCTTACAAAAGGACTAAATAATGATTTTACTGAGAGTGGCAGGGATCTGGGGATGGGTGCGATGTGCACAGGGGGCTGGACACAAAGAGCCTGCAGAGAACATAGCACTCCGAATAATGTGACCTGACAGATATTCAAAAACTTTGTGCGAAAAGTGAACTTAAGCTCTCAAAAAATTCTCATTACTTTGATTAATGTATTGATGCAATTTAATAAAAACTGAAGTTAATGCGAAAACAGCATTGTTAACGATTTTTTTTGTATTGATCCCCTAAGAGCAAGGTCAGTGTGGGTTACCCTATTTTACACAGGCAGGTCCGACACATAGCAGCTACAAAACATCTTCCCGAGCTCTCCAGGGATTTGCTGTCTTGCTCAAGGACACTTCAGCTCGGCGGATGCTTTTTGAATCCAGGCCCTCCGCCTGAAGAATTGTCAAATTAGCAGCCTGCTACTAGCATAGCAGTTAACAACGGCAGATTAGGTGCTCCTGTCGTTACAGTTGAATATAGCATTAGAGGATTTCCTGAAAATAACTCTCATCCTTTCAAAAGAGCCCTCCAATAATTCACCAGGGAGCGTGAGAAGCTGTTGTCTGGTGTCTCCCAGATGGCAGAGACTCCAGGGTGGCACTGCTTGTTGTTTTTGATGAGCTGCGCATATACAAAAGCAAAACATCTGGAGCCGCCATGTGGCCTCTCCATTTGGCCAACCCCATACCTCCCAGAGCCAGATGCACCCAAACAACTGTGAGCTAAACAGCATGAATGATTCATAGAGGAGTGAGAGGCACAGCCTACACCAGAGACCTGCCAGCCACTTTGATTGGAAATCTGAAAAAGCTATGAATATGCACGAGACATTAAGCCTGCTAGGGGGGATGATTTGTCAAATGATCTGTATTTGACCAATATGGAGAAAGCTCCTGTGGTTTTCCTGATTAAATAAGAAATTGAATGTCTTATTGCCAGAATCATTAAATTATTAATACGTGTTAATGGTTAGCAAGGTACTATGGAAATGTGACCGTGGCTTGGTGCTTGATTGCCTTGTGTGTCAAAGATAAGCAGACAGTGTGGAAAAAGAGGGATTCACACCTGCTCCATGACATAGTGAGATCTAACTTAATTAGATTCTGAATTGGAGACACTTTGCATCTGATATCAGACCATTTATGCAGGAATCTATCTGTGGAAATCAGTCAGACTGAAGACGTTTGTGGTGAAAATACATGCGGTCATTAGACTCAGTGTGTGAGTCACGAAGTAAGTGAAATATTAAACTTTGCAATTTCCATTTTTATGTCCTGTGAAAACCACAATTCTTGGTATATTCAATCAAAAGTTTTTTTTAAATATATATTTTGTAAAAGAGCTTAGGAATGGCCACACCCGATTTAAGGTCTGAGTTGTCATAAAGATATGTTATTGTAGTAAAGTGACATTTTAAGGTTTTAGTTTTAGTGGTTTGCTAACTTGAATGTAAAAAAAAGAGTAAATATCAAAAAAATATAAAATTACAATGTTGTAAATAATCCGAAACAGTGCTTTCCTTATAGTACAAATAAGTGCAAATTTCCTGTGAGATCTGGGTCTAATTTGATGTATGGCTGAGTGAAACGAAGGAATCATTTAGTCCTCATGTTGTCACTTTAAAAATTACTTTCAACACTTTTTGTTAAATAGGTATGTGTTAGGCTTAGTCTCAACACATGTAAACATAAGTAGATTTATGTATATAATAGTTCTGCATCAGCGCTACTTGCTGGCTGGCTGTTTTATTCTGTTATTCAGGGGTACGTATACACTGAGGTTGGAAATCTGTGACTTTTTCCTTCTGCCTTTGTAGGCTGCATTTCGTAATATAGTTTAATTTTGAGTTACTGATTAAAAAGATATTGAGTAAGAAAATATTTATTAATTACTATTTTGGTGAATTTGCCAAAACCAAACCACATTTCCAGATACTTCATACTTTTCTATACCTATTTAAGGGATATTTTGTGTTTCTGTTTAATCAGAATCAGCTGTATTTGCCAGGTATGTATACACATATGAGGAATTTGACTCAGGATTGCTCATGATGCGGTACTTACAATAATACAATAACAAAATCACACACAGGCTACAGTATAGAGAACAATCACATACATGTATACACACACACACACACACGCTATAAACAATATAGACAGATTGAGACAATAGTGCGATGAGCAGAGTGCAAAGGATGCAGGAGTAAAATTATTAAAATTATTACGTACATGTCGGAGGTGGATGAGATATACAAGTACACGTACACATATTTGCATGCATACACATACATATGTACACAGTGTGATAGATAATAGTGCAAAGCATCCTGAAATAAATGAGTATTATGTGCAGGTGTTATGTACATGCAGCAGGTGGATTTGGTATACAGTATATGCAATATACAAATTGGCAATATGAACAGCAATGAAATAGAGAATGATAAATAAATAATTGGTAACCAGTAAACTAGTGGCTGATTAGAGGCAGAGTGTAGGCAGAGTTACTGGGTTATTGCACAGGAATTGTTCCTGACACCGTGAGGATGAAATCCGCTGTTCATCACAGTGATGGCTTGTAGGAAGAAACTGTTCTGAATCTGTTGGTGTTGGCGTACAGCGCTCTGTAACACCTGCCAGAGTGGAGAAGCTGGAACAGGTTATGTCCGTGGCGAGACGGATCTGCAGTGATATTTCCTGCCCATTTCCTGACCCTGGAAATGTATCAGTCCTGAATGGAGGGAAGGTTGGCACCAATGTCTTTTTTTTGTTGTTGTTGTTGGGGTTTTTTCTGCCGTCCTGACTTGTCTGCTCCTGTCCTTTTTGGTGGCAGATCCAAAACAGACAGTGATGGAGGTGCAGAGAACAGACTGGATGATGGCTGTGTAGAAGTGGATCAGAAGCTCTTTGGGCAGGTTGAGCTTCCTGAGCTGGCACATGAAGTACGTCCTCTGCTGGGCCTCCTTTTTTTTTTTTTTTTTCATTTAAATTTTTATTGAATTCTTAAAAGCAAAGTAAGTGAGTACAGGATTGAGCATTTCAGTCTTGGCATAAACATATTCTGACATGTCACAGAGGAAGAACAAAATTAGAAAAATTAAATGACAGGGAAAAAAAAGAACGGAGCTGTCTATATTTAGCCTCTAATTTCTTAGGCTGAGTTTTCATTAGTACTTGTGTATGTCCAAAAAAGATCCCAAGAGGTCATCCCATTCTCCTTGTTAGCTGACAGTTTGAAAAGCGTAGACTTATAGGATGCGGTCTCCACCATTGCATTAGTCCAGTCTCTCAGATTAGGAGATACAGCAGTTTTCCAGTGTCTTAAAATAACTCTGGAAGCTGTGACCAAGCCCACCATGATGACAGAGAAGATTTCCTTTGAGATATTAGGTATTTGCGATCTGTCCCCTAGTAGACATACAGCAGGAGTCAGAGGAATCACTGAGCCACAGTTTTTTTCCACCTTCATAAAAATTTGTTTTTAATCTGTATAAAGAATATTCTACTTTTTTGTTATAGATTTCGTGCAGCTGAAACTTAAGCTTACAAAGTTCCTGATATTGCGATTCTGAGAAATGTTGCGCTAAATTATTTTCCTTTAATTTAATTTTACCTTCTAATTCTTTGATTCTGTTTAGGCTGTCTTTTTTCTTTTGAGCCGAGTGAGCAATTAGTTTCCCTCTTATATATGCTTTAGAGGCCTCCCAAACAGTTGTAATGTCCTTAGTACTGCCAATGTTTAAGTCAAAGAAAGATTTCAAAGTCTTTGTCCTGAAGTAATGATGAATTCATTCTCCATCTAGTCCCCTTACCAATGTCCAATTCTGTGTTTATACATAATTCTACCGCTGCATGATCTATGATAGCAATAGTTCTCATACTGCAACTAACTACACTGTTTACTAAGGGGCTTGCAATCAAGAAAAACTCAATTCTGGAGTGTGACTTATGACAATGTGAAAAAAATGTGTACTCCCTCTTCCATGGGTTAGTAAGCCTCCAGACATCCACGAGCGCCATGTCACCTTTAAACATATGAATTGCTTCCCTATCTTTGCTCATTAGTGGACCTTTAAACTGACTTTTGTCTAATATAGGGTCCATCACTTGGTTAAAGTCTCCTGCCAAGATAATTTGCCCGTCCATGTCCCCTAAAACCCTATTGACTTCATGAAAGAAGTGTGGGTCTCCCTTATTAGGCTCATAAATATTACATAGTATCATCTGCATACCTTATATTAATGCCTGGACACATATCATTCATCCCTTAGTATCTTTAACCTCTTTAAGCAACACAAAATGTATCCCCCTGTTAACCAAGATCATAACTCCGTTTCGTGAACTTGAGAGTGAGCTGTGAAAAACATACCTCACCCAGCCTGTTTTGAATTTAGCTGTCTCACCCTCATTAAAGTGAGTCTCCTGTATGAAAACTATTTCAGCCTTATTAGTTTTTAAATATGACAGTACCTTATGTCTTTTGACTGGATTTCCACTTCCATTAATATTCCATGACATTTACTTAATACATTTCTTAATCATCTTTGTCCAAATGGCCATCCATACCTATGTCTACTTCACTGTTCCTGTTTGAATCACTGTTCACCTGTAGGACTATGTCTATGCCTTTTGTGTTCTCATGGTTAAAAATCCTGTACTCTGACAAAATATGAACACTAACATTTAACCTGGAAAAAGAACGTTTCCAGTACAAAATACGGAAAAGAAAAACCATAACCAAAGTCAAAAATAAGCAGACAGTGTGGAAAAAAATTCCAGCCAGAAAAAGTCTGACAGTCCTGTAGCTCACATATGCAGCCTTACAGTTTTTTTCGATTGCTAGACGACAGTGAGCACAATTGGAGCTACATGTGCAAAACTCTAACTACAGTCTGCACAGCAGCAGTTCATGTGGACCAAACTCTAGTTCGTTTTTCATTGCTTGAACACAGTTTTCAAAACTTTACACACTTATCTCATGACTTTAACCACAACCTGCACTACACTGTGGATTTACAGCACTTTGATCAAATGCTAACACACTGCTGTCAAAACTGTGAACCACACATTCAAAACAGAATTGATTCCAGCCTTGTGCCTTTCAAACACTGCTGAGTGCAATTTCAGCTGAAAGGCTAAGCAGGTGTCTTGTTTTAGACTTGTTAGTGAACAAATATATATATATATATAAATAGGTAGAGCTCAGAAAGACTAATTTTGGAAATGGAACAAGGAAGACAGGTTCGTGGAGGGAGAAGGGTGGCAGGGAGAGGGCGGGTTCGTGGAGGGAGACAAAGAAGACAAAGAGCTGTTATTTCAGATGAAATAAGGGCTACACTTATAGACCATGTCGTGAACCATGGTCTCTCATTGAGAGAGGCAGGGTTGAGGGTGCAACCCAATCTGCAAAGATCCACAGTGGCATCTGTAATGCGAATTTTCCATCGTACAAACAGGTGAGAGTTACATCCTTACAGTAAATAAAAACATTACAAGAAATCATTTTGTATTGCAATCATAGAATATTTACACAGATATATTTTACAGTAAGTTTGACTGTAAAATATATTTTTACAACAGGACCCAAAGGCTACCCCCAACAGGAGGAAGAGGAAAAATATTTTCGGATGCGCAGGAAAATGCTATTGTTGACATGGTTGTTGTCAACAATGCAATAAAACTGCGGGAGATTCAAGATAGAGTGCTGGCTGATAATGATATATTTGAAAATGTTAATTCTGTCAGCACAACAACTATTGGTCGAGTCCTACAGAAACACCAAGTTACAATGAAACAGTTATACACTGTACCGTTCGAGAGAAACAGTGAACGGGTAAAAGAGCAAAGATACCAATATGTCCAGGTAAGACGTCTGAGGTTACATACACAGGTATTACAGTAAAAATATTTACAGTAAAAAAAACACTAGCATTACAGTACTACATTCACGTAAACTGCGCACTTACTGTTTTTCAGAGAGTAATGGAGGTGGAAGCACTGGAAACACCACACTCATTTGTATTTATTGATGAAGCTGGATTTAACCTTGCCAAAACACGGCGCAGAGGAAGGAATGTTATAGGTCAAAGGGCCACTGTGGAGGTTCCAGGCCAAAGGGGGGGAAATATCACCATGTGTGCTGCAATGGCCAATGATGGTTTGCTTCTCAACAGACCACTCATTGGCTCATACAACACAGAAAGGCTTATAGCTTTCCTAGAAGAGCTCTATGCTCAGCTAGTGCCAGCAGAACAAGGGGAGCCAATAAGAAACCCCCAAGTTTTTGTCATAGTTTGCGATAACGTTGCTTTTCACCACTCTGCAGCTGTCACAGATTGGTTTGCAGCACATCACAGATTTATGGTTTTGTACCTGCCTGCATATTCACCCTTCCTCAACCCAATAGAGGAGTTTTTCTCTGCCTGGAGGTGGAAAGTGTTTGATCACCACCCATATGACCAAATGTCTCTTTTGGAAGCCATGCGTGCTGGATGTGAGGCCACGAGTCCAGAGGACTGCCAGGGATGGATAAGGCACTCCAGAAGGTTCTTCCCCAGGTGCATGGCAAGAGAGAACATTAGATGTGATGTTGACGAAAACCTGTGGCCTGCTGCTAGAGAGAGGCAGGATTAGCCCCTCAATTATTTGTTGGAATTACAGCATGTTCTTTTAGTTTCTACCTTTTTTTCTTATTACTGTAATTCTGTAAATTACATTACTGTACTACAGACAGTTGAAGCAAACTGCTAATTTTCATTTACCTTAAATAATTGTTATTGTTCTAAAAATGTAAATAAATCATGTGAAAGAATGTCAATCTTTTCATTGAAGAACATATTACTTTCTATGAAGTCACTGAAATTGTTCAAACTATAAAGATGAGAAGTTAGTATTTTCTGTAATGGTGTTTGATGCTAGTGTTTTTACTCTCAGTGCGTTCTGAGTGACAGTGTGTGTTATCTCAGTGAGGGTTGTGAATAGTGTTTTGCTGCACTGAGCCTGTTTTGAGCCATGTGTTAAGAGTTGTGTTGCTTGGAATGAGTTTTGCAGGTGATGTGAACTGTTTAGCTCAGGTGACTGTTGGTAGTGCAGACTGTAGTTAGAGTTTTGCACATGTAGCTTCAGTTGTGCTCACTGTCGTTTAGCAATCGAAAAAAACTGTAAAATGAGAAACTAAAATAAAACCTTATCTGGTCCGTGGGTTACCGCTCCTCCCGCTTTAAATCCTCCTTCCTTGGCAGCTGCCAGACGGGTCCCTCTCCTCCGACACCCGTCTTCACAACATGTGGCTCTTCCATACAAATGTTAAGTATCCACTTATTACCCTCGGGGGATGTTTAGTCATTGCCTTGGTCGTCGTTGTTGATGAATTTTTCCGCCGCTGTTGTCGTAGTGAAACTCACATTCTTCCCCCGCCACCTAAACCTCAGTGTGGCCCGGAAGGCCAGCGTGTACTTCACCTCCCGCTCTTGCAGTTTGCGCTTCATGGGGGTGAAGGTTTTCCTCTTCTCCGCCAACTCTTTTGTCATATCAGGGAATACAGACAGCCGACATCCTTCCCAAATGAAGCCCCATTATTCCTTAGCCGCCGTTATCAGCCCCTCCGTCAAAATTTTCTGGACACAGCTCAACAATGTCCCATTGATACCAAAAGTCTCTTTCAGGCCTATGAGCTTCACGTTGTTCCTTTTGCTGTGATTTCCCAGGGCTTGAATGCGGCCCCACATTGCGTCCACTAGCTTGTTTCTCCATCTGCGTGTAGCTGCTCTGAGGTCTACTCTAGGCGCTCAATGCGTGTTTCTACTTCTGCCGTCACTGTGGCTTTCAATTACGTTGTTGTTTCTTTAATAGTTGAGACATCTGTAGCAACACTCTGCAGTGTGCTGCTCATTTTTAGCAATTTCTTTAAACAGACAGTCAAGACTGGGAAGTGGGTCGCCTGTTGGGCCTTCTTCTTCATGTGGAGGGCTTCTTCGAGTAGCCTTACGGCCCATGTCTTTGATATATTTCGATGTGCCCATTTCGCTTGATTCCGGCTGTTTCAATTCTCCAAAATGTGCCAGCCGTTTACTCTTCGAGGCGAGGGTAGTTTTTAATATAACTTGCGCCTATACTTCGGTATTATCCCAAATGTACATGTCGGAGAGCAGAGGATCCCTAATCAGCAACCATCTTATTTGCCGTAACCACGTGACTCCCTCTGCTGGGCCTTCTTGATGATAGAGCCAGTGTTGTTTAGGTCCTTTATATATAGTGGATCCCAGAAACCTGATGGATTCCACAGCAGACACAGGGCTTTTGAGTATAGTGATGGGGGGACAGATGACCGCTGTGTCGTCAGCGACTGAACGGTCATCGGTTCATTCTTGAATTAGTTTGACAATTCAATAGTTAGTCATGCATTAAGTTTATTTCTTGAAAGTACATTTGGGGTTTGCAATTAAGGAAATAGTTAGAATCCTCAGTAAAATCAGTGTTTGAAGTAAGTTGATAAAACGTTTAGTTTAGGA
Organism: Lepomis gibbosus; assembly: GCA_029875015.1. Taxonomy (NCBI): domain Eukaryota; kingdom Metazoa; phylum Chordata; class Actinopteri; order Centrarchiformes; family Centrarchidae; genus Lepomis; species Lepomis gibbosus. Next base: position 19,973 of record JAPMOB010250780.1, on the reverse strand, counting down.
ATATATGAATATGCATTGTCACAAAATTCAGATTGTAAGTTTGGCTGTAGAGTCGGGGGTATAATGATGTGTCTCAGCGATGAGGTGGTCACCTTCGATACAGGCTGATAAACATGAGAGCTGCTGAAGCAGGTCTGTAGAGGAATGTGTCATCAGAGCTCTGATTCAGCACTGGTGCCGTTCACTGTCTAATGAGATGAGCTCTCACTGCTAATTAACTCATCCATAACTCCCAGTGCTCCATTCATCATTGGATAACAAAAAAATGTTTAGACCCACTTAATGTCTTTATGCCTGTAAATGAGATGAGGCAATAGGAAACAAAAAATTATTTTTAATGTTTTGTAAAAGAGTGTTATTTCAGGATGTTCTGAACATAAGTGGAGCTGTACTAAATACTAAGTGTAACTGCATCCAAAACATATGTACATAAGTACATTTACTGAAGTACTGGTGTTAAAAAAATTGTACTTTTTTACTACACTACATTTATTTAATAGCTGTAGATTCTGCTACTTCACAGATTTACATTATGAATCCAAAAAAAATGAAAAGCTTAAACAACCCAGCAGTATATTAAATCATTAAAATTAGCACCATCTTTATCAGCTACAAGTTACACACATTAATGTATCATGTGTTGTGATCTTGGTGACATTCTAATGAACTGGTCAGCCTTAGCACATTTATTTATTTATTATTGTGTTGTTTTTAACCATGACCTGCTAAGGGACTACAGAATAACATATTCTTATGCTAATACGTTTGTAATTTTACTTTTGGGGCTTTTACTTGTAGCAGAGTATTTTTACACTGTGGTATTGCTACTTTTACTAGAGTAAAAATTTCAGTATTTCTTGTGGTCTGATCGATTAATAGCAACAATATCACTTACATATATTATGTATAAGACTGTAAAATGCAGTCAATCCAGTACAGAAGCCCTGCAATAAATACCTTGTTTGTCAAGCTATAACTCAAGACCTCTGATAAGTGTTGGCTCTGGTCTGTGGAAAAGAAACTGGTTATTTGCATGGTCAGCAGGAAATATATCATTGAAGTGGTCAGTCAAGACACATTTGAGACACATACTTAATAGGTTGTGTGAACTTCAGTATGCCTTAGCCAGATCTAGACACAATCTGGTTACAAGATGTAGAGGGTGAAAGATTTGATACTTACCTTCAGAAAGTCAGTTTATAGCTTCTTCTTATTTGCATTTATGCAGACAGTAAATCACTTTCACCTGAAGTAGTGACTGGTCAGACCTTGTGATGACTGAGGCTAATCTGTCTGATGGCTTTGACTTTCACTCATAATCCAGTTTGTAAAACCTGACACCTCTGTTGGAAGAGTTTTATACCTCACCTGACTGTGACTTTTCAGCTTAATGAGGCCACTTGCAGAGATAAACCCCTCTCAAAAAACCCAAAAGACAGAACAACCGTCTCAATGAGCAAACCTGCGTGTTTCCTCAGCACCTGATCTTCTGTTGTCTGCAGGTTAGCAACAATAGTATGTATGATTGTTCTGTTGTTATGTTAGCATAGCCAGTAAATGTGCAGGGATCACTCACGGTAATTATTACATTTATGTGCACACAAATTACTCATTTGCTGTGAACAATTACATTACAGTAATAGTTTGATTGAGGCATTAATCATTCATAAAAAGCCTAATATCCTATGTTCATGTGATTGGTTGAGCGTCAAGTCGACGTCAAGAAAGTTGTGTGGGAGAGAACAGACTAATTATAGAAATCACAGAGTAGCAGCAAAATGGAACAAATCGTCAATATTGGACTATTCTCCAGAACATCCGGATTAAGTTCCAGTTTTATTTAAATCCGGCGCCAACGTTGCTAAAAGTGTTCCTGCGAGGTCTGTACATGACAACTACTATATGGTTACGTTTAGTGAAGGATCTTGGTTATGGCAAATAAAATATAGTTACAGTTAGGGTGCAAAAGCACTTGTTTAAGGTTAGCGGAAGATTATGGTTAAAGTAACTGTGACAGGAGACAAACTGCACTCTCCTACACAGAATGATCAGTCACTCATTCACTACGCCAACCTTTTTTACTCTCCATCTCACTATATGTAGGGCACACTACATCCTACACTGGCAGTAAATCTTGGCATTGGACGTAAATCGTGAGATGCAGAATCCAATTCCAAGGGCTACTGCATCGAATATAGAGACTGTGTTGGTATTTTGTAGACTACTCTAAACGCTGTTAAGTACAGCAGTTAGCTTAATCAAATCATGGTTTCTTTTACATTGCCCTTAATGCGGGTAGGACAACCTGATTAAGGTGTTGACTGTACTCTTTTAATAATTGGATTACAGTATTACAGTGCATGTTACCAAACTGAATGATGCAGTGTCTCCTTGGGCCACACTAAATGGCACAGTGGTCTAAATTTAATACACAAAGATGCTGCATGGAACAGTGAACTCAATGAAGCCAGGGATTACATTGAAGGTTTTTCATTGAAGAACTCAACCCAAATTAAGGGAAAGTGAAAATTTAATCGCCTACTGCTGGAAACTTTTTTATGTTTTGTGCTTTTTTTCCTACATTATTCTATAGAATCTGTTTTTGTAACATTTTTGTAACAAAACATTGCTTTGCAGTGAAGGACACAGATGAACAGCAATAGTGCCCTTGTATGAGAATTAGATTGTGCCCTTCTGCTTGTATTTGATTCTGGTTTATTGCATTGATGGCAGCTTTCAATTTCCCGCAGTTCCCTTTGGTTTCAGAACTAAGCTGCGTAAAAAAGGATTAAGATTATGCTTTGAACGAGTCATCACTTTAAACTACAGATGGAGTTTACAGTTCAAAAGGGATTATGAATATTAAAGAGGGCATTTTGTTTCTTTTCAAATGATTGGGTTTTGCTCCAGTGCATTGCTGCATCACACAGCATACACAAATTAAAGGATTAAGCAAAAATAAATCTTCAAGGTCTCTCTTATGACCAGGTCTGTGTTTTGAATTACGTCTGAATAATATCCAATTAAATAATGGATTATTTCTAAGACAAACAGGCCTGTCACAGAGTCTGAGTGAAAGCACAGGTGGAAGTCCACAGATAATCAGTTTACATTGATTCGCATAGGGCTTCGTTTGATCAAACTTTAGAGCTGTTGGCTCTTTTTTGAGTGAGTTGAATGACAGCACAACTGTTTCCTCAAACAGCTTCATTGATTATTCCAGATAGTAACAAGCTATTTTACTACTGCAGTCTTTACTAAAGTGATTTTAAGTGAGCATCATCTTAGTATAAACCAAAACAACATTAAGTTGTGTAAATACAAAAACATACGAAAACATATGGGTAGATATTTTCTTTCTAGTAAACTGTGAAACATTGGTGTAATCTCATGAAATTACAGTGTTTCCCACAGAATGACAGTGTATCTGTCGCTGGGGAACAAATAAATCAATATATGGGAAACACTGGTATATGTGTATATATGTACAACTCCACTGGATAATGAATAACTCATAATTACATTCTAAGATGTAGCACATAAAATAACACCTAAAATCACTAAAAACTACTCTTGATTTTGCATGAATTAAATTTGTTTTGTTTTTTTTTGCTTTGGACAGGGCCAGGTTAACTGTTTACAGTCTTTATACTAAGTTAAGCTAAACACCTGGTGGCTCTAGCTTCATATTTAGCATATTTCCCAAATTGTCAACTATTCATTTACTGCTTTGTAAGTACATAGACAGTATATACAGTTTTAAAAGTACTGCATGCACAAAGTGAGTAGTAGTAGTGACTGATTGTAACATTGACTGAGGAGGCTTAGCCATTGGCTATGAAAACTAATACTTTATCCATTATTTTGCCTCTTTGTTATTTGCAGCTACTAAAAAGTACCCAAAATGGAAGATTGGGAAAGTAACAGGTAAATACTAAGGATCCCAGTTTGCTCTTGACCTTGAAAACACCAGTTGAGAAAACGGTGTAAGTAGCAGTTCTGGAGTTCATAAGTTTCATCAGCAGATGGAGTTTATCCCTGTGGTCATGGAATTGTAGATGCACATTTGTAAATTAGTAAATTTTAAATGTGCGTTTTACCATCTACAATTTCATGACAACAGAAAAAACTATTTGCTGATTAAGATCAAGTCATATGATCTGAAAGCTACAGAATGGCTCCAGCTATTAAATTGACCTCGTGGTAAGATTTCTCAATAACTAGTAAAACAATTACATGAAATAAAAACCGGCATTCCCATGCATGCATGATTTAGAGGTGGGATCATGGCCTTGGACATATTTAAATGGTATTGAATCACTGAAACCATTTCAGTGTGGAAGCCTCAGCGTGAGGTGAGTGTAACATAGATACAGGCCATCACAGAATAGAATCCTCATATCTCAAATCTGTTTTGGAGCAAATTACTGGCCGGGTCGATGACCAGTAAGCACATGAATGGATCAATACCTTCACTCTGAGGGAACAGTCTTCACTTATAATGACATTGTATTGACTTTTTAATAACCGCTCATGTTTCAGCAGTGCTAATCATTTTGCTTCCCTGAAAATGGATCCTTAACTGTGGGTGTGTGCACAGGGTTTAATGTGTTTGATTTAATGGGTGGATGGGTTTCTGTGTCTGCACATTTGTTTATGTATAAAAAATCATACATGCATAACTGGCTGCATGTAGCATATGTGTGTGCTGTGTGTATGGCATCTGTGTGAGGCTGAATTGTGTGTGTCAACATGTGTCTGGGTCCCATTTATGGAATTAAGCAAAACGTGACATGACTAATTGGCCCAGTATTGCTGTCAAATATCTCACCAGCTGCTTCTATTGAAACAAGTTTTTTGCGGCTGTAAAACAAGAAGCATCGGGTAATTGAGATAAACCTGACGGGTCATTTTGACTGTCAAGGTTTTATGACCCTTAAACCGTCTGTCTGGCTGTAGTCTGGTCTTGAGCTGCAGGTTTGGAGGTATAGTGGCCAACATGAGCCATTCTGTTTTGACAGACTGCCCCCTATGAATAAATGATGAACTGTGTGTGCAACGGTCAATGACTGAAATAGCAGCACTGCTGAGTTGCCCCTGCAGTTATAACACCTGGGAGGTCCAGGCTGCTCGTGCAATTTCACTTAAACAAGATAATTTGTTAGAAGTTTATGTTAACAGTAGTGTGTACTTTATGTGAGTAGCACATTTATTTTTTGTAGTAGTAATATGTAATTTTTAGCCATGCTCGAAGCATTGCTCTAGGAATGGGAATGGTCCTGTCAGTCATTTGGTCTGTTGGTGCACCACTTTGGCTCAGACTGAAATATCTAAAGAACAAGACTGACTTTGCACACATACCACATATTATTTTCCATCCATCCATCGTCAACCGTTTAGCCTGCGTACAGGGTCGCGGGGGGGCTGAAGACTATCCCAGCTGACATTGGGCGAAAGGCAGGGTACACCCTGGACGGGTCACCAGTCCATCGCAGGGTCACACATAGACAGACAACCACTCACACCTAAGGACAATTTAGAGACACCAGTTAACCTAGCCTGCATGTCTTTGGATGGTGGGAGGAAGCCGGAGCACCTGGAGAGAACCCACGCGGACACAGGGAGAACATACAAACTCCACACAGAAAGGCCGGGGCAACCGGGGTTTGAACCCATGACCTTCTTGCTGTTAGACGACAGTGCTAACCACTGCATCACCGTACCGCCCACATATTATTTTATTTATTATAATTTGAGAGACAATAAGTCTGTTTTCAAGTGATCAATTGTCAGTGGAATTGGCTAAATTCTCCTACAATTAAAGTTTTTCAAAAATGTTTGGTGTGAAAATGATTTCAAAGATGCTAATCAGAAGATCAGCGTTTCAACCACCGGCTTGTCCTTGGGCAAGATACTGAACCCCAAATTGCCCCTGGTGACTCTTCCACCAGTGTATGAATGTGTGTGAATGGTGAATGCAATGTAGTGTGAAAGCGCTTTGAGTGATCGCAAGAGTAGAAAGGTGCTATAGAAATATAGAGGATTTTTGAATGAGGTGTATATATGTAATGCTGCTCCGTTAGCTAGTTGTGAGAGCTGTCCACCTGTCAATCTCTCTGTTTGAGCCTTGAAGGTTGGCACTGTCATAGTGGAGCAAAATTCATATAGGTAAGGGCAGCTGTTAATCTTCAGATTTTCTTGTGACAGCAACTTAGAAGAGTTCAGGGTTTTGGCAAAGAAGGTCTGAAATTTCTAAACGTATAAACCAAATGTTGGCATAAAATGTTGACACCGTGTAATCTCACGTACAGATTTGGAGAGTGCTTTTTGCTGAACTGCTAACTATCCCTCTGTGTATGCATACAGAAAGCATACAACCTTCTGTAATGTAGAAAGTGTTATACCACTCTCCATACTATCTTCTAAATGTAATCTGAGTGACAGACGGATTTGTACATATTGGTGAAAAGCAAATATAACCCCAGAGTGCAATTTTCCTTTCTACTTGTGTCTAGATCATTGCGGCATTGAGAGAGAGGAGAGGAGCAAGAGGCCCTGTGTTAAGTGTCTTATTAGTGGGAAATGACTGCAGTGTCAGACGAGCCCAAGCTGTCACAGTGCAGCCATCATTAGAATAAGCATGAGAAGCTCTTGTCGTGGATGGAATCACATTTTAATCCCCACCACATTATTACTGTGGCGAGGAAGGTCAGCACTCAGGCACATTTAAGCAGGAATAAACCCCTTGAGAGCTTATGATAATGTCTTCCCTCAATGGGAAATATTGGTCATATTTTAGTTTCAAGCTTTTTGTAGAATACGGCACGGCTAATGAAGAGCCTAATGTAATGCAGCTGTGCGGGCCTCCATGGTAACCATGAATAATTCAGCCTACTTGTTCTTTGGTTTCCTGGTCTCAGGAGGGTTCTGCCTATATTGTCCATTATGACAGGCCATTATCCAGCCTTCAGCCTGCTAGCTCTCAGATGGTGCGCAGAGCCCATTTGTTACCCCTCTTGCCCCTGGTAACCTTCAACCAGCTGGAGAGAATGATTGAGACTATACCGTTATATAAACATGAGAGCAAGAGGTGCAAGAGGCAAGAAAACGAAGAGACCCCTCCACGCTGGGGAATTCAAGGAGCCCCTTCCATTTCATTACAAGTGCATATTACATCTGCCTCCAAAGCCATCAGTTACTCATTGAATACAAATTGCACCAACAGACTATTATAGTATATTTATGTGCATTGTGCATATCCTGTTTTGAGCAGTGATGGATAAGATATATTCAAATGGTTTACATAAGAAAAGGTAGCAATACCACAGCATGATAATACTCAGTACAAGTAAAATTCCTGCATTCAAAATATTAGCTTTGTATTGTTTAAGTATTGTCAAGAAAATGTAGTTTAAGTGTCAAAAGTAAAAGTACCCATGATAAAGAGCCTTTGTCAGTGTTATTATTATTAAATTATCATCCCCCAATTTTACACATCAAGATCTGTTAACAAGTATAGGGAGTACCACTGCATATGTGGAAAGTATTTGGTGGTTCCAGAGGGAGCTACACAAAATCTGATAAATTGCCTCAAGTGATGTCACTAGTTGCTACTAGCATAACACATCCAGATCGCCAACCGAACTGTCAGTAGTAGAGCTGTATTTTGGGTAATGTATGCGCCAGATTGTGGAAGAAGATGCATGGAATAAAAAAGGCGATATCTGGTTCTGTTGCATTGATTCTGACAATGTTACAGGAGTGCAATGCAAAATCAGTAATAATGTTACAGCAGGTTGAGGTGGAGCTAATTGAACTACTTATTAGAAGGTATGGTAGTTTAATAAAAAAAATAATGTTTCATATTTCCTAAAGTGAATTCATGTTTTGCATTTATAAATTAAAGCTTTCAAATAAATGTAGCGATGTGCAACGTGCAATAGAGCACGTTTAAAAGCAAACTGAAAGTGTAAAATTAAGTGTACAATTAAATGATAATGTAAAGTAAATACTAATGATAAAGATACGTACAAGTACTTAAAAATTGTGCTGAGTAATACTTGAGTAAATGTACGGTTTTGAGCTGTTTTCTTGTAGCAGTCTCACCGCCATTTCATTCATTGTGAATATCAGTGATCAAATCACTTTCTATGGTTTAAAGTAGAGACCAAGCAAAGAATAAATTCAATAATCTAAAAGGGGAATTAGTTGTGTGATTGTAGTTGGTCTGGAATGTAGTCAGTATTGGACCGGCCAGTTAAGGAGGTGTGATGCATTTGGTCTAGTCATTAAGACAGGCAGGGTGCTCTGCGCCCTGGTACCTCAGCCATTTCAAATCAATGCCTGTGGCGGGTCTTAAATCAATGAGCGTGTTGCATCTCAGAGACTCATCAGTGGACAGTCCCCAGAGTGCTTGGATAGGAGGGAAGAAGGAGGGAGGCGGTACACTCTTAGCTACTGACCTCCGTAATTACCCTGTACTACTGCCTGAATCCAAATGTGATCCATTTGAGATAATTGCCTATTGGAAACGCCATTGCACCTTATTACAGTAGCAGCTCTCTGTGATCTCTGAGCCTGGACAATCCTGAACCCATGTCATGCTGTGGCCGAGCTGCTGCTGTGCTAAGGCCTGATATTTAGCAGGAGGAGTGAATTGAGACTGATGTTTGTGTTCTTGCGATTCCAGCCCAGCCATTGTCCCAAGGGCAGGGCAGTGTAATCAGGGCTGTGATAGCATCTCTTGGGGAGGAGGAGGAGGAAGCAAGGCCTGTGGGCTGATCCAGAGGGCAGATATATTTATCTAGGTAATGAGAGCCCAAACACTGGCTCTGTGGGGAGGGCCGGGGACATGGCCTAGTGCGCTGAGAGACCTGCTGATGCCATGGCGGCACGGTCCCCGTGCTGCTCATTAAACTTCCATCAATGTGTGGTCACCATGTTCCTGCCAGGCCTCCAAAGTGCCCGTTATTAATTCATGAAAGCACACCACACATGTGATTGAGTCTGACGAGCAGTGAGGCATTGAGGCACGAGAGATGAGGGAAATATTGTCTGCGTCTGAACACCCAACCCTCCACCAAACCCCTCCCACGCTTTCCCTCTGGCAGTGTGCCCTTGAAAAAAAAAGGGAGACAGAGACACAGATACACTATGTTGTGAAACATTAATAGCCACTGCTGCAGTTTGCCTACAGCTGGAGCAATGCAGGTCGTGTGTGTGTGGGTTTGTGAGCACATTTATGAATGTATATGCTTCAGGATGTGCATGCATGTTTTGAGCCCATTTGCTTTAGTGTTTTATAAATGTGAAGGAGGTGGTTTTGTATTGTCAAGACATTCTGTGTGAATATATTACCAACAAAACGAGTGTTGTTTTGGGATGGGATGCTTGTATATATGGTGAGCCAGCCGCTTTTATCTTCGCTCCACAGACGTGCTCTCTAAAGCTTGTGTTGGGATGGCCGCCTTTAAAAAGGAGACAGTAAATTGGCCTGGATATGGATTGTTGCAATTGAATTTAAAACATTAGCTCCAGGATAATAAGGGTTGCTATAGAGAAAATCTAGGAAATGCATTTGGTTGTTAGAGCATGGAGGGATGGGACTAATGGCGTACGGGGGTGGGCTGGGGGTGGAGGCAAAAAACGATGAAAACCATTTTTAGGATGAATGGGTTATTTCAGGGAAAGAGCGAGAAAGCGAGGGAGAGAGAGGAAGCGAACTAGAAAAGGGGAGACAAGGGAGACGGCAAGAGAGAGGGGTGCTACATGATTTCAAATTAACCATTATTGTAGGCTGTGACATGTATTATGTCTCCTGAGGCTCAGAATCTTGAGCTCATTTTCACGGAGAAGAGGGGAATAAGAGTCCAATGTCACAGTTTGAACGTGTACAGCTGGCTTGAGCTCCTCATCTTACGGCCAATTATAACTCCTCTTCTTCCAAATCCTTACCCCAGCTCTCTAAGGCAAATCTCACCATGCATAGCTTATTGTTAGCCTCACTCGACGTCCAATTAACAGAATGTTCCTCTCACTTCCTCCCCTTCCCCCTGCAGTGGAAAATAAGACACTGACCAGTAAAACTGTGTTAAGCTGCAGCACTCTTTATCAGTGTAATGATAAGAAAGCAGTAGAGGGAATATTTAGATGTTGTTATATCTATGCAAGGAAGAGTAGAACATTATAATTGTATAATAATTACCTGATATAGACTTTATTTTTGCTATCACAAATGTGATGTTACGTTTTTTTTCTGTTTTGTATCATAATTTAAATTACAGATCAGTGATCATAAGCAGTATGTGAATGAAAATAGAATCATTAGACTGTCCCCACAGGGACATTCTTTTTCACAGCACTGTACACACCAGATGATGACGACAACAACAACAACACACAGTAACATTATACAATGACACTCTCAGTCCAGTATCTTAGTCACTCACTTCTCATAAATCAACAGTTCATATCTGTTTTTCTGACAGTAATTGAGCTGTTCTCTGTGGTATGAGCCTCAAGTTATGTATCTACTCAAGCTCACCTCATAATTGGCATAGGGATGGACCAAAGATTAGACAGAAAATTAAATTGACCTTGTCTATGCCTGCGAGGAACACCAAAAAAATACCTGTGCGTCAGCCTACCTTACATGGCTAGTCAAGCAGAAAAGACAAAATGGCAGCTGTTGTGAGAAATAGAGAGAGAGAGAGAGAGAGCTTGTATTTTCTATCTTGAAATTTGAAAGGCAATGGTAATAATGTGCTGCTGTCCAGCCCAGGAGCATCGCTGTCAGATTTCATCAGTGTGTAATTAATAAGACGGGCTGAAAAAGGCTCCTCGTATTAATAGCCGCATTAAACTGCAGTCTTTATGATATCATTAGGCCAGTATGTGGTATCATTACCAGATGGGTGGAAAATGTAGCACTACAATAAGAGAGGTTTAAGTCTAGTGTGAAACAAGCCGTAATTATTACATGAATTTCATTATAGATTTAATCAGCTATTTTTAGTTGTTTTGTCTCTGATATTAATTAAATTGGGATGTTTCCTGGCTTATGCAAGTATATCAGTATCAAATGCCTTGACCCCTTGCTGTCCACTCTGGTTAGCCAGTTATAAAAGCAAGATATGGATTGATGCCAATAAAAGATATGGAAACAGCATTGAAGCCAAAACAGAGCGAGTACAGTGATTAGATGTCCATATCTCCTATTTTATGGCTGCCATGACCTGCATGTGCAGGAGGTAAAAATGACAGGGCAAAGACTTAGAAGAACAAGGGTCACGATTCTATGAATTGATAACTGGGATTTCCGATGTTGATCATAAATTTCACGGTGACAGTCACCTCAATATTATTAGATCAAAAGGCCCTGTGTACACACAGAGCCATGACTCCAGCAGGCAGAGGGGTGTTATCCATTCACCTTTTATTTTTGCAGTAAAGTTGACAATCATCAAAATCCTTCCTAAAAGTTCCAGAATGGATAAAGGCATTTCTGGTATATTTGATAAATATTTGTTTTCTTGGTTAATGTGAGAGTACAATGCTAGTTCCAGTTTTTGACCAGTATACAGAGGAAACTTCATGCTTTTGTGTCAAGCATTTTTCATTATCGTTAACTGGGAAATGTATACATTAACAGTGTTTACAGTTATTGACCATATACATCTCTTTAGGAACTTGGCCATATTTGACATATCCTGCATCAGGATATTGCTGGACTGACACACAAAACTTACAACTTGCTTACAACTCCTAGACCAGCAAGTAGATTATGATAATAGGTCACATGCAAAAAAGGTTGGGAACCATGGACTTACAGGATTCATGTACCCCAGAAACCTATGACACAGGTTCAATAGCCATATCTGTCAGGCAAAACAACAGGGGTTAGCTACTTTGCCACATACACATAGACTCGGACAGACCACACCACTCCTCTTTTGAACAAACCCCTCTCTGCTCCTCCAGGGAGCGATTTCTCGTCTCACCTTCAGAGTGAAAGGCGTACAGTATTAGCTCACATTTACCACAGCTTGGAGAGAAGTGTGCTCTCTGCCAGCAGAGCAGAGATTTACTATGGCCAAATGTGTGCCACCTGTCTGCCCTGTCTGTCTGCCACCAGGGCTGCTACCCAAGATGAACCATTAGTTGACCTCTCTGCCACTATCTCTGCTCTCCCTGGGCAGGACAGTTAACATGTGCTGGCTCCGGTAATATTACATGTCATGTACTTTTACAAGGTTACAACTCATCATGAAGTAAGAAATAAATGTATATAATGCAGAGCTGCACAAACATTGTGATGATCTATGAAAATTAACTGCCTGAGAAGCATTATGTTATTTTAGCTTTAAAATTGCTGCTCTAAACATTCTGCTAAGTCTATGGGATGCAGGACTTGTTGTAGCAGAAGGACATCTGTGTTATATGTGTCAGAAATGTGTTAGTAATTTAGTTGCATAGTCGCAAGGGGCGCTGTGGAGGAACAGGTCCCACCGGGAGACAGATGGCAGTGGCCACAGAAGTACAAGGCGTGTGCTGGCTCTGCACATTCACAGTAGGGCCAGATCTCAACACCTCACCCCTTTCGATTAATCAAGCCTGCCTTGGTTATTTAAGGCCCCCGATTAATCATGCAGGATAACTGAGGTGATAGATTAGGGTTAAAGGAAAGTTTGGGGATTTGAAGATAAAAGGGGTTCATTCAGGGGGTAGTCTGGCACTGCAGCCAACTCTGGTCTTACCAAGAGGCTGCAATCTGAGTTTCAGGACCATTTTATGCATCAATTTTACGTATTTATTACTAAGACAAATTCTCTTCGGTTGTCATTAGTAATGTGATATTTTGACTTGGTGAGCTGTGTCAATGCTGTCTGTCCATCAACAGACAGATCAAGGTCACAGACCACACTTAAGTTACTTTCTTGGTAAGATAGGAATGATACTGTGGGGGGTAACGCAGAGGCCTTAATATGAGGAGTGACCTTTTTCAATTCATTGTGATGGGCATAACATAACAAGAAATTACGCTAAACCTTCCTTTTAAAGGATTTTTGTTTTAAATCAGGGGTGACACAAGTGTTAATTCATTCTGACGGGGAAGTAAGGCACCCTGAGAGCAGTGCACTTCAGGCCTCTTCACTGGTAATTTAACTGCCGTATGTGAGAGGATATGCATACATCAACACTCAACACCTCAACACTTGCAATTGGCGGGGACTAGGGGTATGTGTGAGTGTGTGTCTTTCTGCAGCTCAGCAGAACATTGGCATTGAAGCTGAACAAGGAGCAGTCAGAGTAGCATTTCAGTCCCTCACTTTGTGAATGATAGCCAATGTGAAGAGTTGAGAATTCAAGATTGGAATTACTTGTGTTTATGAAAACGTGTTTCATTCCTCATTATTGTGTGTCAATGAGAGGCTGCTTTTTAAGCAGCAGTTCTATCAGTGTATGACAGCATTAGTTTGTAGGGAATAAAGTATGTCTTGTTCATGAGCAGGCATTCCCACTGCACTGCAATAGCAAGTACTTGGTTTGCTAATGAGCATCTAAAGTGAAACAGTCTGGTGTGCTGTTAAATGGCAGGGAGAGCTGTGAGTATCTCATTCTAACACTTAAAGCTGACTTGATCTTCTGTCTTTACTCCTGCCAGCTGCTCTTTGCTCTTACAGACACAAGCACATACCTTGGAAAGAAGATTCTGGTTGAGCCATTTACCTGCCAATCAAACCCGTTGGGGTCATCCCCCTCTCCCCCTCCCCCCCAAACCCTCTGGGGATTGCATGCTCTCACAGCCTCAGCTCGACATGCACTGCGGGTCTCCAGATGAACCCTGCCGTGTGTGTGTGTTGATGTAGGATCATTTGAGCATGTCAACGTGTACGCCAACGAACAGCGAGTACACCACGTCTATAAGGGGTCACAGTTAAGTTTACACTAATTAATGGGGCTGAACTTTTCAAGGCAATACATAGCTTTCAAAGCAGCAGGACCAAATTCTATATTTAAGTTGTGGATGCAGCAGGGTTATTTTTAGCTGGGAACATTATCCAACACATTCTCATTTTGCTGAATCCAAATGAAATCTGCCACATGAGTGCACAGATTGGGAGACTTGTTTCTTTACTTTAGAAATATATGTACAAAATTTTACTTAACAGTAATATCAGCCGGATATTCTTTAAAATATGTCTTTCAGTTTTTACCTATACATACATTATTATTACTAATGCATTCACTTGATTTTAATCTTATAGTTAGTCAAGGTGAAATTTAAACTTGTCTATTTACTTATAGGTACTTTATTTATAAAATTTCACAAGCTGATCATATGTTTACATGTCAATTTTTAAATGTGTAAAACCAATAGTAGAACCTGACCGATAAATTGACTGTCTGATATCATCAGTATTTGTGTAATTATGCATTTGTGTGACACAAATTGGCTTTTGTTATCATGTTTCTTTAACATATAGATTTGTGTCAGCCTCAAAAATCCAGTATTTGCCAATGAAAAATAATAAAGTATAAAGTAACATAAAATGGAAGTAATCAAATGAAGCAAAAGTACCTTAATATTGAATTTAAAAAGTAGTATTGTTCTTGGCGTGGTTTAGGATTTCAAGTTATTGTTTTACATTGGTGTTAGTTCTTCCATGGCTTTAGCTCAGACAGTTCTTAGGTTTTAAGATGCCAAAATATTTGTGAAATCTTTTGTATGATTGTATTAGACATATTATTATTATTATTATTATTACGGTTTTATCATAGCATTTTTTGTCTTAATTCTGATATCAAATATGTCACTTTTCTTATGCTGTCTGTATGTCACTGTTTTTACTGTCTATCTTCGCCAGGACACTCTTGAAAAAAGACCATCAAAGAGGTTTTCCTGGTTTATGAATGCATTTTTTAAAAATTACAGTGCTCGAGTAAATGTGCTTAGTTATTTGCCACTGCCATATATTTATAACTCAATATATACAGTCTATATATGAAAGGGAGGACACGCATATCAAAGGATACTGTGACATTTCACAATGGCAGTCTAATCTGGGCTAACGCTCTTAAACAATGTAGCACCTGATTGTTGGCTTATCTCGGGGCCTATGGTCACTGAGGGCCGCCGTCCAGCCGGTGCCCTGCTCTCTTAGGGCTTTAGTGCAGGAAAGGGAAAGGGGAGCTGCCTGCTGAGAGGGGTGGAGTGCAGAACCACGTAGGGGTGCTGAAATTTGTGCTCTCATAAGACTCTCCCTCTCCCCTTCTCAGCGGGGCCCTGTTGCCACCTCCCCTTCGGCTTGTCTCCCCCACTGCTCCTCCCACATGACAGAGGAGCCGCCGGAGCAGCTGGGGTTAGGGATACTTGTCAGCAGGCCGATCGTGTGTCCTCTGAGCCTGTCCCCTGTCTGTTCCATAGCCATGTCGACTGACAGCCAGCATCAGCTGATTATCGCCACTGTGGCAGTAAAAGGAACCCACTTTGGCAGTGACAGGCTTATGACCTGCAAGACATGCTCATATTGAGTAACCGGCACTTCATCCAGAGGCTCAGACTGTGTTACCCTAGCCTTGAGAACACACTACTGGGCAGATAGTCTGACACATTAGCAATCTGTTTAAGGTTAAAGGATCAAATCATAGCCACAGTCATAAATTGCATCTGTTACCAGTACAAGATGTTTATGTGTTTGTAGGCAGTAATTGAACTTTATTACTTATTTGATACACAGAGCAGAGCGATTGTACTGGGCAAACTGTGATTTTAATCATACTACAAAACGTGTCTAATAGATCATCTAACAAAAAGGTTTACTCATTAAACTTGTGCTTTGCTATGGTTGAATGAGTCATATTGCTGTCCCAAGGCAAGTGTGGAAACGACAGTATATGAGCAAGGCACTCAGAAAAGTTATTTTAATCCCTCCTGACCAGTCGTGCTTGGTGTTTGTGTATTTTGAGAATCTCTGAGAGGTTAACACCCCCTGTGCTCAGAGGCTCAGACAGACTACTGGTGTCTGGTATCAAGCTGAATTAAAGCTATGTCAACACATTCAGTCAGCCAGGCTTACATTACTGAGGCCCCCATTCGTCTCTTATCTGAGGCACAGACATAGTCAGCTACATTGCGCACACATAGATATTTTACTGTTTCCCCGTGTTAATTCTCTAAATATATTTTTGTGTTGAAATTTAAATGAGTTTGGAAATCTTTCTGTTGTCTGCCGTGAGGAATTGTTTGCCTTGTTTACAGTGCATAAAGATTAGAAAGCACTGAAAGATATTATTTATTGATGGAATCAAATTAAAAGTCTCATACTTGCACCCGAAGGCATCAGCATGGAATTAAATTATTAAGAATAAGTTTTTGGGGTTGTGTGTTGGCTGAAGAATTGTTCTAGAGTGGCAGACATTGTAACTTTCTGACAGTGTGTGTTATTGTTTCACCAGCCTTGGGCCCTCCTGCTGCAGACTAACAGTAACCGACTGGCTCTGGCTTTTACCGTTATGTAAAGAAGCCTGGTCCAATAGGAGAGGCAGACTGCTGCCTGCCCACCTGGTAAAGAAAGCGTGAATGGAGCAACGTTGATGTTGTCCTCAGACTCCTGTTGTTCTGTTGATTGCCTGTGTATGTGACTTGTTAGGCTGCTGAAAGGACTGTGTTTAGCCCCAGAGATGGTGTCTTGAAGGTGACATCTGTCTGGGAGGTGGAGGGGAGAGGAGAGGAGAGTGCTGCGCCATGCTGCTATAAATACGCAGCGGCCATGACAGCTCACAGAGGAAGCAGCTGAGAAGAGGAGCTTTGCTATGCTGCATACCTCCTAGTGACCCTGTCACTTCCATAGAGGTCTTAATTATTCTACACTGGCAGCTCCCCTCTGCTCACTGCTGAAGCTGTGTCACACAGAGGCTTGTCAGAGGAAAGGGCCACACTGTTCCCTCTAACATACTGTACCCACAGAACAGGTAAACAGCAGGTTGGTCCATACTAGTCCATATACTATGTCAATGAGGGTTTTTTTTTAAATTTTTGTATACCCTTGTGTACTTCAGAACACTTTATTGCAGCCTCATGCCATTTATCCTGCCATTATTTTATACTTACTCCTAAGACTGACACACAGAACTTATCTTTTGACCTACAATGACTTCAGCGGCTCTGTAGCATCAACTGTTCTCTGAGATTGTAATTTTTTGCTCCATGTATTTGTACACAGACATTACTTATGATTACACCTATTTTATTTACTATTACAATCTATTTCTTTTATTGTGTTTTGCCTCCAGAGATGTGCAGTTTCAAATCCTATATTCTGGATTGCAGTCTATAAAACAAGTCATATTTTAGCATAGTGTGAATGACCTCTGCTACCCTGTGAATGACGCTAGTGGCTTTAGCAGCTGGTACTTGTATGGAGGTACATCTTTATCACCTTTGCAGGCTTAATGGCAACTTATAAATGGGGTTAGTGTTTCCACACTCAGGTTTCAGTGTGGTCAAGGTCACAAACTAGTTCCGGTTACACATGCAATAACACACGCACATACACAACACTGACACACACAAAATATACCATATACATAGGCACATTTCAGATTTGTCTTTTATTTTTGTGTTTTTCTGAGTGAAAAGTTTAGGTTTTATAAGTCTGTAATCTGATTTAAAGCATCTCATCATTACACACTTCACGTCCTTGTACATCACATGATACCAGAAAGCATTTTTGCTGTATTTTCAATTTTGCTCCTCATCGCTGGCAAGAAAAGTGTCCACTACTCACCCTGAAATAATTCCTTATGTTGTTCCGGCAGAGCCATAAGCAGCACTCTGTTCTGACAATGACTGATACTGTTGTGCTGCCTTTATCTGGGCCCAATTGTGCGCTTATGAACGTGTGTGTGTATGTGTGAGAGAGAGAGAGAGAGAGAGTGTATGTGTGCGCGAGACACTAACTGGCACCAGTGGATAGATTACCTAATACAGTCGAAGCACGTTATTAGACCCCAGGGCGCTGGCTAAGTCACTCTGAGTTCTGTTTCTGGCCTTTTAATTATTCATCAAGGTATTGCCTGGGATGTAACCTCAATTACTGTGGGCTGCGGGGCCAGGTCACGTGTTGTTAACACTGCGCTGTGATCAGAGCCACCACAGGGAAGCCTGCCAACGGGAAGAAGTGCTCTGTGGCTTGGCACTCCACCCACCACCACTGATTGGCTTACATTTAGCCAGGATACTGGCTGCACTGAGGGCAGGGAGGGGAGGGGCATTCCTCAGATTCTCTGTAGCCACAATGGGGACAGGAGGATGGTGTAAATACTGTAAATCAAAGCTTGATTGGTGTGATCAGCGTGGTGTGAGCAGCCGTATGAGGGAAGGAGGGAGGAGGGAGGGAGAGAACAGCTGAAGGTTTTAATGAGCCAAGAGGAGGGTGAGACGTGAGCTCTCTCTCTTGGGCCCACCTGTAGTGGGCAGACAGGCTGTGCACTTGCAGTCCTGGAGCCCTTAGCACACAGAGCAGAGGAGGAGAGAGGAACTGGCAACCCAGCAACACTTGACAGAAGGATACAGGGATGAGAGGTTGGTATGTTTTGAGTGGTGGGAAGGTGCCAAAATTGAGGAGATCGTCCATCACATCCTCCCTGCTTTGCATTATCTCACAGTTTATTCTTCGTGTTTAAAAGAGAAACAGGGTAATAAACTCAATTGAACGTCCCTGCCTCTCAATTTGCACCTTAATAAGGCATCTGCATTTCCACTAGTAACATCCATAAAGTTGGCCAGAGCTGAATATCTGTACTTCACAATCAGATTTGGTCAGAGTGATCAGACATCCCATTTCTCGGCTGTGATCATGTGCGGCCGTCCCCTGTGCCTGCTTCGCTTTGACAACCATGCCATGCATATCCAGGTACTGATAATGAGAGACGCTGTCATGGCGATCTATGACTAACAGCAGTTTCACGCTGTGTTAAATCAGGACTGCTGCCTTGTTAGAATTTGCTCCCTCAGGCCACACCTACCTTTACCATCTGGTAACAAGGCCTCCAAAATCCCTCAAATTATGATGTAAAAAGATGGTTACTATAAGGTGACAAATGTACAGACGTTTTCTTTTTTTAACTGACGGTGTTATTCACACACACACAAGCACAAATAATCCATACTCCCTTGATGTTTCACTGCAGTGATCCAGCATGATACCTGCCAGTTCTGCTTCTGTGAACTCTGTGCACTGGTTAGATATAAATATCAGAAAATTAATCTGCAACAATTTTAATAATCATTTGACATTTTTTATAGCACAAATGCCAAACATTCTCTTTTTAAATGTGAATAATTGCTGGTTTTCTTAGTTTTCTATAATAGTTAACTGAATATATTTGAATTCACTTAAAACAAGCAATGTGAAGATGTCACCCTGGGCTCTGCGGTACATTACTAGTGTTGACAAGCTTTCTATAATTTCAGGAATTTGAGAAAGCAATTTGAATGGAAATCTTGGACATTATAATATATTTTTCAAAATTTTCTTTAGGAATTTAATTAAGGCTGCAACTAATCATTAATTTTAATTATACATTAAAGTCATTAACAGTTAAATCTGTTAAGAGTAAAAAAATGCTAATCTCAGTTTCCTAAAGCCCATGTCATCAAATTGCTTGTTTTCAACAAACTACCACAGAATATTCAGTTTACTATCAAAGACAAAGAAAAGCAACAAATCCTCACAGTTGGGAAGCTTAAATTTAGATAATTATTGGATTATCAAAATAGTTGCTGATTATTTTTCTGTTTATGAGCTAATTGATTACTTGACTAATCGTTCCACATCTAGATGAAATGGTCAATTCTGAAACAAACTGCTTTGTCTGAGCTGAAGTTTCTCTGCTGTGGGCGACTGTATTGCATTACACCCAGAGGAGAAGAGCAGATGTCCCGGACAAGTGCTACGAGAGCTCCAGGC